>JAWWLY010000036.1:6442479-6508093 GCA_035041215.1 Gymnopithys bicolor | reverse complement strand
CCCCCTCAGCTGTCCCTGAGGGGATCTGCTCTCACGTGGGGCTCCATCTTCCTTCCTCACCTGTCCCTGAGGGGCCCTGCCCCCACCTGGGGCTCCATCTTCCCCCCTCAGCCGCCATAGCAGGGACCTGCCCTCACACAGGGCTCCATCTTCCCTCCTCAGCTGTCCCTGAGGGGATCTGCCCTCGTGCAGGGCTCCATCTTCCCCCCTCAGCCGCCATAGCAGGGACCTGACCTCTGTGGGGCTCCATCGTCCTTCCTCAGCTGCCATAGCAGGGACCTGCTCTCACACGGAGCTCCATCTTCCCTCCTCAGCTGTCCCTGAGGGGACCTGCCCTCACGTGGGGCTGCATCTTCCCTCCTCAGCCCTCCTGGCCCCAGCAGCCCTTCACTGGCACCCCTTGGGCCCATGAGCCGAGGGGGAGCAGCCACGGGACTGCCCTTTTCCCCCTCAGAGAGCCCCGGAGTGGCTCCTTCAGCTCCTCCTGCCCTCAGGGCCCCCTCACGGCCTCGCGCTGCAGGTGTGGCCGGGCAGGGCTGATCAGGCCATTATGGAGTGTTAAGTGGCTGCAGCTGTGCCGTCACTGTCCTGTCACTGCCTGCCACTGTCCTGTCACTGTCCCCAGAGCCCCCAGGCCGGCACTGGGGCTGAGGGAACGGCGCAATCACCAGCCCCACCGCACGCCCTCTGCTCTCCAGCCACATCATAAACCAATAAGCAGCCGCTCAGCGGAACTGGAATAAACCCCCTGTGTCCCTGGGCCAGGGTGGAACCAGCAGCTGCCGGAGTTTACCCTACGGTGGTAACAGCACAACAGCAGCATGCAGGACACCCAGCGTGGAGTAGAAAATAAGCCATTTACATCAACATGCATCATTACTTTATTGCAATTCTTTCTTCATCTCAAAAATAATTAAGGGACACCACACCCAGCAGTAGGGGTTTGCAGGTTGAGTCTCTGACAATCAGATCTCTTGTGCCAGGTGGTGTTGCAGCCACAGCCAGAGACAGTCACTGGTCTCAGTAACTTTTGGCTTCAGGGTGAATCTCTCAAAAGTATTCGGGGCCTCAGTTTCACCCAGATGAGTCAGTATTAAAACTGTAAGTAGATTAAAAGGAATCCAGGCAGGGATAAAATAGGTGGGCTTCTAAACATTCCCTCCCTCAGAAGAACATTGGAAAAGATGCATCAAGCAAGAAGAAATTTTCTTTCCCTTTTACTGATGGGAAACCAAGGCAGGAAAAGACTTGGCCAAAGATTCTAAGGCAGTCTGTGGTCACACAAGGAAACTGCATTTCTCCATTGTCTTAGTCCAGTACCTTAACTGTTCACTGCCCACCTCTGTCCTCACCTGAGCCAACAAAACCAGAAGCATCCTGGGAGGTGTGGCTGAAATACTGTAAGAACAGGAGGGATCAAGCACTGCAGGAGTATATGAGCCATTCAGGTCAGTTCTGGTCACTGTAGTTTATGATTTCCTTAGTCTACCAGACCAGAGCAACTCCCAGCCCAGCAAAGCAACCAGGATCATGCTAAAGAGTTTAAAGCATTGAAAAAGCACAAGATTGGTACTTTAGGGACACAGCAAGTGTGTGATCAGTTCCAGTCCTGCTTTGGACTGCAGTCAGGATCAGATGCTGCACTGAATTGCCACTTCTGGGTATCTCACACCACAGGACCTTGGCACATCATCCCCCAAAGGGGAGGAGGGTCTTCAGTCTCATGATGTTAATCACTGTTGTAGGGGTTTCTTGAGGAAGATACCCAAGGGGCACCCTTGTTGGTGCAGTTCTCAGGTGGTGCTCCGGGCTTCAGCGGTCATTCTCCGAAATTTCTGCAGGTAGACAACGATGAAGATAACCAAGACACCCTGGAGGAAAAGGAGGATGAAGAGACAGAGCTGAGAGAGGAGAGCCAGGCTGCAGTACCAGTGCTGGCACGTGGAGATGATCTCGTCCTCCGTCAGGTAGGCAATGACCCGGCCCTGCAGGTGTGCCGGGGAGCTGCACCGCACGTCCCGGTACTGGGTCCGGTTCTGCTGCCACTGGAGCCAGGAGCGCAGGTAGAGGATGTCACAGGTGCATTCCCAAGGGTTGCCCTGCAGGTAGACCACCCGGAGGCTCTGCAGGTTGTCAAAGAGCCCGTTGGGAATAGAGGTGAGCCTGTTGTAGCCCAGGTGGATAATTTCAGCTGAAGGACGGAAAGCAGAGGGCAGGTTTGCTACAGTGAGGTCTTTGGAGGTGCAGTCAATAATGGTGGCTGTACACTTGCACGGCACAGGGCACGTGGATGTAAGTGGGAGGAAGCCAAGGAGGGACAAGAAGAGAATTCCACTGTTCATCTTCACCTGCGAACACTTCCCTGGTGAGACTGGATGAGGTGGAGACCAGTCAGACACCACACGCTCTAGGACTGACACAACAGCAGCAGGTCTTTTGTTGGCTTGTTCCAAGGATGACTTTCTAAAGTTGGGTGAGTTTGGTACCATTCACAGGAGATGTGAGAGCCCTGAAAAGAACAGAGTTAAAAGGGATGTGCAAATTCAGTCTGTCTTTACAGGAGAGGGAACGTTCCTGGTGCTCAAAGCCTGGATTTGAGGAGGGATATGAACACTTAGCTACTGGGAGGCTTAGCTGCAGCTATCAAACACATTTTCACTAGTCCTCAGAAGTGTACAAGAGCTGCTTGTATTTTCAGCATTAGTGGAGGTGAATTCCTAGAGTAGCCAACAGAATTTCTGTCAAGGAATCAAAAACTAGAATATGGAACAGCTCATGCCTTATCATAGCTCTGAATTCCACCTGTAAGCAAAGCTTTGTTAATGAAACATGCAAGAGGAGATTCAAAAATAAATTTGCTGTCACTAAGAATGAAAAATAGCCCTTTCAGTTTTGGAAAGAAGTGATAAACAGTCCTTGGCTGCAGAGAGGGTGCTGACCACTGAGGGTGGAGGTCAGTGGAGTTGCCCATGGTAGACACTGCTCCAGCAGGTGAAAAATCTCCTCCTGGAGCAGTGACTGTGCTGGAAGACATGGGCCAAAGGGCTGTCTTTGTATTACATACAGCTCATGCCACTGCTGGACACATGAGCTGCTATAACTCCTCCAGGAGAATGACAAATACCTGCAACAAGGCAGTGCTTTTCTGTGCTGTCAACCAAATGAAAAAGAAAAAAAGAACAGAAGGTAACTGTGGACTTACCAGAGCAGTTCAGTCCTTGCTTTCTTGCTGGCTTTACAACACAAGAGGAAGGTCTTAAGGCAGTCCAGGCAGTGCAAGAGTGTGTGCAGCTGCATAGCTGAGCTCCCGGATAATCCCCTTGCAGCTGGCTGGCAAGATAAGGGGCAGGCTCAGCCCAGGGACACCTCCCCACATGAGGCCTTCCTGCAAGTCTGCTGCATGTCATCAGAAGCTGATGCTTCCTTGAGCAAGTCTTCCAAGAACTGAGAGCTGACAGTGCTCACAGGAACACATTTGCTGGGGAGATGCTGCCAGTGCTGCTAACTGTGACCTGGGCCCCTGGGCTCAGCCCAACAGAAACGGCACAGTCTCACTGCACAGGAACTCAAAATACACTTCAGCCTGGCAGGTGACATTACTGGTTTGTACCACACTCCCTGAACACTGTGGCCTTTGGTTTCCCATCTCATCAGGAAAACTGCACTTGGAAGAGTGGTGAGACCCAGCACTGTTCCAGGTGCTGACCCTCAGGTTTCCCTTGAAACAGTGGCACAAATCTACTCCTACTTAGTAGTGAAAGATCTGCTGATACAAATGGACTTCCAGTCCATCCCTCTTTCCAGAAAAAAGAGTCTCCAGACACCTGCACCCTCTCGTGATTCCTACAAGGGTAAAACATAACTCAGCATTTCACTGTCTACATCGAGCTGAATTATGCAAATACCTGAACTGGTGAGTCCAAGGGTCAAACCCACATTTTAGGTGGAATCTTGTTTTCTCATGGCCATCACACCTTCACAGACAATTGTCTGCCATCAGGCTGACCAGGCATTCACCGTGCTAAGGCCACCAGAATCATGCTGTGAAACTGTTGCCTCACTGAGCACAACTGTTACCTTGTATGTGCACACCCTACAGAGCAGAAACATCAATGTTCTGAATGTGCTCACGTTAAAGAGAATTGAGGGTGCAAATAATGGCAGAATTTGGCCCTAAGTGAGGGAAAATGTTTTATGAGCTAAAGAAAACATTTAAGCTTTAAATTTCTATGAAGTTGGAGCAGATCACTCCAGCTGTTTCACTGTGGTGGGCAGGCAGAGTGGGAAAGAGATCCCGGGCTAACAAAGCAACCCAATTTTTCCTGCAGGGCCTGCTTTCCACCTGGGAGCATCCTGACTCCTGAAAGTTAAGTCTGCTCAGTAAACTTACCTCGTCTCATGCATTTGGTGCCATATCTATTCCCAGGCAGGTGTCCAGGCCAGGGATGGCATGGGGCTGATCTAGAGCCAGACCCGCTGTGGCTCTGCATGCAGCACAGACCTGGCAGTGCTGCTCTGGCTACTTACAAACTGCATTTCCTGGGACTGGATCCTGCCCAGCTGCCCATTGCTGATTTAGACACCACTCCTAGGGGAAGCCTGAAGATAGAAGGACTTCGAGATCAGCTTGCTAAGCTTCTGGCAGGAACAGGCCAGAAATCCCATGCAGGAAGTCCTGCCTGGAGCCTCCTCTGCCAGAATTAGATAAAAGGAGAAACAGGGTCAGTTTTGCTTTCTCCTGTCCACAATGTATCACCAGTGCTGCTCAAGCAGGCTGAAAATTAAACAGAAAGAGGTTGATTTTTGAATGTATTTATTTCACTGATCAATTCAGGTAGTAAACATTAATAATAATAACAATAATCATTTAATAAAATGGATATGTTTTAAAAGGTTTCATTTTTCTTTGTTCACAATGACAAAATGTTCAAACAGAAATTTACAAAAAAAATATAATTATAATAACCCAACAGATGGACAGGAAACAAAGAGCCTCGGAATGGAGCAGGGGGTGAGGAAGGTGCATGGCAGGAGCAAGGCAGCATTCAAGCACAGCAGAGTTTGTGAGGAGGAGCAGAGAATGCCATCGCAGAGCACGAAGAGTGGGATCCCCTCTGTGGAGGGGAGGCATGCAGGGGGGCTGCAAGGACTGCACAGGCAGGACAGCACAGCACTGGCACAGAAGGAGGTCATGCCATGGCTCCATCCCCAGCCAGGCACAGGGGCCAGGAGGTACCGACAGCCCCAGCTGCAGCCTGGGATAGCCCTGCAGGGTGGGACACCACCCCTGCAGCCACTCACTCAGCAGGACAAAGCTTGGCAGAGGCTTGGGAATGTGCCTGGGCTGCAGGGATCGCTTATGAGGCTGCAGAGGGTTGTGTGAGGGGAGGTGTTAAATTACTTTCCTATCCACACTTCTCACTGCCAGAGCCAAATGGCCAAGCTACACTTCTCCAGGAGTCTCCTCTACACTTACTGTGTGACTTGGTGCCATGGTACAAAACACTTCTTTAACAAACAGATGCCACCTTCCAGGCCAGAGTCTGAATCCCTGGTGCCCTCCAGAATCAGTATCTAATCCCTTTCCAAGCAGCCCCCAAAGTCTGGCACTCTGGGCAGGGAACCTCCTAAATGGACATGTGGTTTCAGTGGAACTGCTGCCCCTCTGTAGAAACCATCTCTGGTGCCTCATTCCTGTGTGTTTTCTCCTAAGTGCAACTTGAACCACCTTTGCCAGCTCATAGCCAAAGGCTTCAGCTCTCCGTAGAGGACAGATTTGTGACTATCACCTTGATGCAGGAGCCACGTGCTGATGGAGCCTTCCCCTCTCAGAGGGACAGGGGCAGATCCACGCTCAGCAACCCTGCCTGCCTGTGACCAATGTCCCTGTGCTCTCACCTCTGTGCACAGCCCAGCACAAGAGTTGTCAGCTGCTCTATGTCCATGCTAAGGGAAAAGGTCCCCTTTATCTTCTAGGAATAAATCTGTTTGAAGGACGAACATCCCCAGCTGGACGGGGCTCAGTTGCAACAGAACATCCTCACCAAAAAGACCAGTATAAGAGAACAGGGAACAGGTACTTCAAGGTGTTTCCTGTAATACCAGCACAGACAAAGCTGAGAACTCAGCAGACCTACAGCTTTGGACAGCAGCAAACCAGCTCCAGAAAACCCAGAGGAAGCTCCTGCTTTCAGCCACTCCACTGCTCCAGTAAGGACATCACACAAAGAAGAGTTACACCTCCTCCTCAGACATCTTGGTCTTCCATGTTACTGAAGCCAAGCTGAGTCCTTCTGTTCTCCTAGGCTGGCACTGCCACTTATGAGCCCAAAATAGGGGAGAATGAAAAAAATAACAAAACCAAACACCGTTGGACACTGCTCTTGCTCACCTTGCACAGTTCTGCCAAAGGGCTTCCACCCTCACTTCATCCTTCCATGGGGTGCCAGGGTCTCTCCCCTGCCCTACAGCCCGTGCTCTGGCTAAGCAGAGGCTCAGTACAGTGAATAACTGGAACCAGCCAACCTACTCACCACCCGGACAGGCCCTGACCAGGCCTCTAAAGCCCCATGGAGGAATCAGACAAACACAGCACCTAATAACAGAATTTAGAGCCTGGCTATTCCTGGCCAACACTGTGCTTCCTACCCAGGGGGATCTACTGGAGACATCCAGAGATGGAGGAGCAGATGCAAAAGGGGAAAGGGGACAGAGGAATCAGCCAAGGAGCAGAAGGGCCCAGCCCATGGCAGCACTCCCTGGAGTCAGAGGGAAGGGCCCAGTGCCTCTCCCTCCAGCAGCCCTGTGTGCGTGGCAGTGTTGCTGCTGAGCCCTGCCCTGTCAGGCACATCACACTCCAGGGCTCTGCTCGGGCTGGGCTGAAGTTAAAAATACTGCAGGAACCAAGAACAAGACAGGAGCTGCCGCTCAAAGAATGCTCTTATCTCTGCTCAGCAGATCCACCAGCTCTCCCAGCACTAAGACAGGAAGAGCCTTGGACTAGGGAGGGGCAGAAGGGCTGAGTCCCAGGGGAAGGGCAGGGGAGCAAGTGCCAAGTGTGCTGGGCTGTGCTCAGCCCCACAGTGACACTCCTGCACCTGCCACACTGACCCAACACCTGCAGGACAGGTGGCCTGCAGATCTTGGGGACAAGCCTACAAAAACTGCCCCTTCCCCCACGAGGAGCTCAGAGCCAGCAATGTCCTCGTGGGACTGCAAAGCTTGGCAACAAGGCACAGCTCTGCATTTGGGGATGGTTTTCAGCCCTAGAGTTTCTACCCCCTGCAAAGCAGTCCTGGCTAAGCACTCTGGCTGCCACAGTGCTTTTCAGAGCAGACACTGAAGACACACTGCAGTTGGATGACCAGAGCTAAACCAGGAGATACCCTCACCCAGCTACTGCAGAGCCCTGGCATCATCTACCAACGCCTCCAGCCTGCCAAGGAGGAAACCATGGCAGGGAAGGTGCTCACTCCCATCAATTCCTTGCAGGGAACAGTCAACAACTCATCCTCTCTGCCAGAAAGATATAACTGAGAGCAGTAGAAGACATTTTCTACTAACCAGCCTTGAGAGACTCAGTCCCTTGCTGCTCAGTGCAAATATCCTGGAGCTTCTTGATAGGAAGAACAAAACCAACCAACTAAACAAAAAACTCGTAAAAACCTGGACAGGAAACCAGGCAGCCATCATAACTCCTGAGCAGGTCAGTGCACAGAGAAACCCCCAGCCCCAGCTCCCTGGGCCAGAGCTGCCCCCAGGCTGAGAAGCCTGAGCAGCACAGGTCAAACTCACAGGAGGGTACAGCTGCCTTTACAAAGCTTGTGCTGGCCCCAGACAAGGGAAACAGGAACAGGGGCACAGCACCTCAGTTGGGAGTAAACGTTTACGTGCATTGACACAGATAGTCTTTAAGTTTGTACACCAGAGAAACCAGGACTTTAAATACCAGAGCATTCCCACAAGAGATTAGTACATGGGAAAGAGGGATCTTTTTCTTTTCTATTTTTTAGGATGCCTTAGAGACTTCCCAGGCTAGTTTCTTTAAAAAACAAAGCAAGAGAAAGGAACAAAAAAGGAAACAAAACAATTATTAAAAAAGAAATACACATCAGTAAACTGGTAAGTGAACAGCCTCCTCCACAATCCAGCTGGCCGAAAAGCCAACACTGGTGCCAATAAATTAGAGGGTGCGGGTGCAGCTCTTGCCCACGAGTCTCTATACAACAGGAAACCTTTTCTCAACGTTCACAGCTCTTGCCAGGTCTCAGGTGTCACTGGGGGATTCCCTCTGCCCTCCGGGTACCTGCCTCTCACTGATCCTGCATCTGCTGCTGCATCTTCTGCAGCATCTCTTGCATCCGCCGCAACTGCACGAGACATAGAAGAGAGAGTCAGAAGGGGACCTGTTGATCCATCCTGGGGCAGCCCCTTGGAGCTGGCAAAGGGATCCCTCAGGCAGGATTAACTCTGGCCTGAGCACAGGGGCACCTGAATGTGGGGTGGAATGTAGCCACGTTTCCCTGACAGGAAGCCACAGCTTTCACACCCTGTACTCCACCCCAGCAGCCCATGATGGTGGGAGGCAGGAGTGGGAAGACTCAGGACAGCCTCTATGGGGCAACCCCAGAGAAACCACTCAGATTCCAGCTCCAGCATCAAGGAGGCACAGGCACAAACAGGTCTCACCTCCTCATCCTTCATCTTGATCAGCTTCTCCGTCTCAGTGTCAGGTGTTGGCAGAGGCAGGATGGGAATGGGGCTTTCTATCCTGTTGTCCTGAGTCAGCTTGCTAGAGAGATGGAGAGGGGGAAATGCAGTCAGTCGTGGTTCAGGCTGGCTGGCTTTGGTGTCACCACACAGTGACTGTCACCCCCATGGCAGACCAGCCAGCAGTGCAGCAGCACTCACCCAGCCAGGCAGAAGGGCTGGGGGCAATCCAGCCCAGAGGTGT
Source organism: Gymnopithys bicolor (assembly GCA_035041215.1). NCBI lineage: Eukaryota > Metazoa > Chordata > Aves > Passeriformes > Thamnophilidae > Gymnopithys > Gymnopithys bicolor. The sequence continues at coordinate 6,499,140 of JAWWLY010000036.1, read as the reverse complement.
GGGATGCACTTGGATACAGAATGCCAGCAAAGTCAATGACAGTTTCCAAAATACAAGTGTGTGGGTAGGTAACAGAAAATCCAAACCAGGCTTACACTGAGAGCAAACACACAAGGGGCTGATATTTCCAACCACTTTTTGTAAATGCATTGGCAGGCTTAGCAGAGATATTTACAGACCATTTATCTGGCCTCTTTTGTCTCTTCTGTGCATGTGCCTAAATATACATGCAGCACCAACACAAACTATCAGCATCCCTGGTGCACCACATGTCCACCATAATCCTTTCTGTTTTTCCAAGCAGATAAAAGCAGAGGAACAGTTTCATCTCTGCAGGTGTGGTAACAAAGCCTGCCCTCCTATTCAGGAGTTGGGAGGCAAGAAACAGGCACGGCACAGCAGCAAAGCTGTGAGGGCTGGGGGTGGACACGAGAGCAGGTGGGGACAGAGAAAGGAGGTGACTTTCTTCCAAATGTCAGAGATGCTCTCAGTCGGTGAGGAGGGGAGGACAGTAGCCAAAGACTTTTAGGCTGAAATTAGAACGTCAAGATGTCACTTGCAGGCATTCACCACTTGGAGTCACCGTTGGCTCATTATTGAGACAATTCCAGCCCTGGAGCTTGGGATCTGCTCCCACAATGACTCTAGAAAAGGGCCCTGCTCTGGTTTTATGAGACTCATTCACTGGCATGGAACTAACCATGGCATGAGAAACAGTACCAAGCTGAAGCTTTTCCTGAGCTTAGCAATTGCTTTTTCATCATGCTCTTCTTTTAATAGACCCACAGCCCACCTAAACAGCAGCTGTGACACCGCTCACGCAGCTCCAGCATTTAACATGGTTATTTTGGGACTCCACACACTCACTGCTGAAACAAACAGGCTTGGCTGCTATGCAGAAGCACTGGGACACACCGTGTGTCAGGAGGCTGTGCCAACCTGCACGTCGGCACACACCGGCACTGCTCCCTGCTGAGGCACAGCCACTTCTGCTCTGCAACGTGGTAGGGCCAGCAGGAAATGAACGGGACGGGTCACGGCAGAGGAGCCAAGACCTACTTAAATCTCAATTTTTTCTCCACTGTATCAGTCATGGAAAAACAGAGGTCTCAGATGAGAAGGCTGTGTGTGTTCCTTCTTCTGTTTTCTGGTCACTGTGACTAAAACCACGGAGAATCAAATGCAATGGGAAGACAGTGCAGAGAAATCATTGGAGATGTGCTGTCTTACTAACTGCCTGGGCTCTGTTGTCTGAGAAACAGCAGCATCCCAAGGGTCATGCTGTCATCTGGACAGAACTGCAGACCACAGAACGCCTTCCTCTTCAGCAATGCACACAGCTCTCACTCACCAGAACTGGTTTATCCCATCTTATTAGGCTGGATATATGTCACCTAGTGCTGGAAACAGCTCTTCAAAAGAATCTTCAGGCCTATTTCCCAGTATCTGCATGGGGAATCCTCAGATAGGAACATGGATTCTCAGAAGCATTCCCACCATGGGTTCAAGGCTGGGGAAACATGCTTGGATGTGCTATTTTGGTTCCCAGTGCCATTGTCCAGGCTGCAGCTCAGCATGTCCCCAGCAGACCCACAGCCTCCTGACCAATAAGCTGTTATGAGACACCCCTCCCACTGCAGGTGGGGACCCACCTGGTCATTTGCTGGATGCACTGAGCTCGGTAGTTCTCGTAGTGGACATCGCAGGTGACGTCCTTCAGGTCGTGCATGTGTGTCCGGATCAGCATGTTCCGCAGCTTCACGAAGTCACAGTGTGCCTGGTTTTCCACTGGGGAAGCAAAAACAGGAGAGTGTTTGGATGTCACACCTCACCAGTCCTCCCCAGGAAGCCCCTTCTGCCTCCTGGCACCCAGGCTGGACTAAATCCCCACCCCAGGGCTCCTTCCTCATCCTCCCCCCAGCCCTCCTCCCCCTCCACGGCCCTGGCACAGCCTCGATGATGTTCTGCATTTCTCCATGCTGAGGCCAGGCTGCTGAAGTCACTGTGTTCCCAGGACTTTTTCTGGGAAAGAGGATTAATTAATCACGTACAGAGCCCTGAGAGAGGATCCCAGGTACATGGGATGTCACTGTTATAACCAGAGTGAGCACAGCTGGTGCTGGAGGCAAATTGCTTTTCTCATCAGAATTCAGGACTTATCAAAAGGCCCCCCTAGACAAACTCACCCCTGAGGGGCAAAGCCAAGAGTAGGCAATGCAGAGCTGAAAGACCTGCTGTTGCCATGGGGAGCCTGGCTCCAGACAGCACTGTGGGAAGTGCTGTGCCTGCCATGCTGATCTCCATTCCCCTCTCTGCAGGGCTGGGGGCAGCCAGCTGTGCCAGGCACAGGGGTTCACAAAGCTGATCCTACTGCCAAATGCCAGCATCCCAACAGGCCCAGTCGCCTCTGGAGCCAGCAAGGGAGCAGAGCCAGCAGCTGGGCAGCCAGCAGCACCAGCCACGAGGGCACACACAAGCTTTTGGGATCTAAAGCTGCAAAGCCTAAAAGCAACAAACCAGCATGGGGGAGTCAGCAACAGCAGCAAAAGCCCTTCCAGCAGTTTTTCTGCCAAAGGGCTTTATGAAATTTCTCCCTTTAGAAAGGAAGAAAGTTGAAGACAAACACACTGGGCATCAGCACAGCCTCCAGCACTTACAGGAGGGGCAGCAGAGGAGGGAATGCAGAAGTGTTTATGATTGTTTGGCTGAAAGCAACAGCTTCTCCCCAGAAACCAAACAGGCAATGCATCCTCCCTTAATAAGAAGCCATATGCTAGTGCATATTAAAGCCCAGACATTCTTCCACTCATACTGGAGCCTCTCTTCTTCAGTCTGTCATGGCAGGGTTATTGCTACACTCCCAGTTACTCTGTCTCTACCCTACCTTGTCCCCTGCCATGTGCCCAAGGTGGCACAGACCGTCCCTGCTCTCCCCTGCCATCCCTGTTGTAAGTGCCTGCCCATCCTTGCCCTGTCCCTGCCTGCCCCTCCTCACAATACCAGCTCCCAGGCTCCACACTTACCTTCCACAATGCCCCAGGGGTAGAGCCTTCCACGGACTCGCTGTCCTTTCGCCTCCACCACCGTGTTGCTGCCGATGACGGCAAAGGGAGCGCTCTCCTGGAACGAGAGGCACCGCTGAGCCCAGCTCAGCCCCAGCTGCCTGTGGATCCCTCACCAAGGGCTCAGGCACAGCGGAGCAGGAGAAGGTGCTGGTGGGAGAGGCACAGGGACATCCACGCAGGACACCACAACCCAGGTGCAGAGAAAGCCTGAGGCACTGGGATCCACAGGCAGCCTGACTGCCAGCCTGACCTCCGCTGTGCTGAGGGAAGCTGTGTCTCTGCAGGTGCTGCAGCCCTTCTCGGAGGGACAGGCCAGAGCAAAGAGGCTGGGACACCAAGCAAGTGGGACAGTGTAGGCCGAGAGCTTGTCCAGGCAGGGATATACAGGCTGATCTCTTCTCTGCTCAGAAGGGAGTCAAAGCCCATTGCCCCCCTCGGACAGGACAAACAAGGCCATACTTCATGCACATACAGAACTGGCCCAGCTTGGGAGGGGTCAGGACTGGGCTGCAAGGGCCTCCAGACATGCCTCTGTGATCATGCTGTGTCCCCCCACACAACTTCTGTGTCACAGTGGGGCCTAATCACTCACAAATCTCTTCTCCTTGATGGCAACACTCAGAAACAGGTGCTTAGAAATGCTGTACAACCCAGCCTTCATCTTAAACATATAGGCTGAGGTAAATGGAAGACAGACTGACACTGGGCTGGAGGGAGAGCAGAAGTGCCATGTCTTCCTGCCACACTGGACTTCATGGCACCAGCAAGGACATCAGCACCTTCTCCAGCCCATCTCCCACAGGAGCCAAGGCTGTTCCCTGGGTATCAGTAGCACAGGCCTTTGGCACACACAGGGCAGCTCTGGCTCCCACATATCCATGGAACTCCACTTCCCAGTCCCCTGCTGAGCAGGTTCCTTACCTTCAGCTCTCTGTCTTGCTGCTTGAACTCCTCATCTTCATCAGAGTCACACTCAGGGAATTGGTACACTTTAATACCAAATTTGTCAATCTCTTCACGAATCTGTGTCCAGGCAAGACAAAAACAAAAGGATTTAAAACTGAGCAATAGAGAAATATTGGGTTTATTCTGTTTGTGCTACCATGGGTTTCCTATAGCCTACAGATGGCAAAAAGAATTGATGTTTCTGCTGGAGTTGGCCTCTCTGCCAACACCACTGCCCTTCTCACAGCAGAGCACTGCTGCACCTACACTTGCAGGTACTGTGTATATATCTATACACACAAACAAGCTATGCAGATATAGAAATATATGTGTATCTGTCTCCTCTCCCTCCTCAGCCCACCCCTGCTGCCACATCAGACAGACCCCTGTAGAGAAAGAGCATCTCACCCTCTCTTTTAGCTTCCGGATCTCGGAGGGGATCAGGCAGTCGGCTTTGGCAATCAGGGGCACAATGTTGACCTTCTCATGCAGAGCCTTCATGAACTCAACATCCACAGGCCTCAGGCTGCAGCAGGGATGAGGAGGGACACAGTTAGCAAGGCCACACTGGGCAGCTCCCCCTCCAGCCTCTCTCACCCACGCAGCACGAAGAGAAGAGGACAGCACTGACACAAGGGTCTGCAGCAGCACGGGACAGCCCTCAGCTAGGACTGCACCTTCAGCAAAGCCATCTCCAATTTTAGCTGCTGAATGTCTCACAGGCTGGGTATTCATTCACTCCCTTGAAGGCCAAATACTGCCCAGGCCACAGCCTGGGGTCTCCCTCCAGCTGTGCTGTGCCACAGGCAGCCAGTGCAGCCCCTCCAGCTGTGCCAGACTACGCTGACACAGGAGCCAGCAAGAGGCAGGCACTGAAGGCAGCTTGAAACTCCCTTTCCTATGCATCACTCAGGCTTAGCTAGATAGGAACACACAGGTCTGTGTGGCATTATTTCTCCTGATTTCCAAAAGAGGCTGTAAGGCCTGAGGGAGATCTGCTCTGCCTGATCACAGGCAGCCTGTCATGCCAGAGAGGGAGTGGTGTGATGCTCAGCTGAGGGAGAGCATCCAGCCAGCTCTTCTCCTCTGCCACCAGCCCTGCCAGTGTACAAGCTGCTACAGGGCAATCCTGGGGCACCAGGGTTGTCCCTCTGGACCGAATCACCCCCCAGGCCTGGAGTGTGGGCTCTCACCCGTGCCCAAAGGGAGAGATGAAGTAGAGGCAGCAATGCACTCGGTTGTCCTGGATGTTCTTCCTGTTCAGGCCACTCTCATCACGGAAATACTGTTCAAACTGCTGGTCAATGTAGTCAGTGATGGGCTTCCAGCTGGGAAGGGCAATGCAATCAAAACAAAATCATGAGTTCAACAGGACAGTGGCCCCTGGTGACTATGAGTCCAAGGACTAGAAGGAAGGCAGCAGTGCCCTGCTCACCACTCAGTGTTGTTAACAGCATCTCCAAAGCCCGGTGTGTCCACTATGGTCAGCTTCAGTTTGACACCCTTCTCCTCAATATCCACTGTGTGCTTGACGATTTCCACTGTTTGATTGATTCTCTCTTTGAACAGGACCAGTGAGTTAAAGCCAGGCAGTGACACTGGGGATCCCCACTCACACCCATAACAAGCCAGTTCCCTCCTTATCACTGAGCACAGGGAGTCACATGGGTCTCAAAACACCCTGCTCATCCTCCAAGAAGACACACAAACCTCTGAAGTGCCTGTAGCTCAGCTGTTCTGAACATCTGGTCCAGTCACTGGGGAAGGGGAACCCCTACCACACTCCAGCATCCAAGAGCAGAATATAAATCTCAGCCTCTCAATCCAAAGGGTTAGTGCTGCTTTGCAGCCTCATTTTCCCTTCACAGGGCGTAAGAGCCAAACTGGTTTTGCTGGGATCCCAGTGCCTCTGCAGACACAAAGGACAGCAGGGCCTCAAACAAGAGGGCTGGGGTCCAGATGACCCTGTAGCTGCTGCCAAAGCAAGGAAGTAGTACTAGTCCTTAAGCCAGTCCTATGCACCCCTCTTTGTCCCCAACTTACCCTCTGCATTGAGGAGCTTTCTGTCTTTGTAGAGGTCTGTCAGGAACAGGCTATTCACCAGCGTGGATTTGCCCAGGCCCGACTCTCCTAATTGACAGAGCGCAAAGGGGAGGAGGAAAAAGCAAGCAACATGACCCTCTAATTGACTTACAAATGAAACTCTGAATAAGGCTTTGCATCCCGAGCCAGAGGAAGTGAGAGAGACAAGCTGTCAGGAGCTGTTTATTGGCATTACATTTTTCCAGCAGTGGGAGGACTTTTGCTGCAAGATGTCTCAATCCTTGTACAAATGTGATCTCCCAGCTCCCCCATCCTCCCTCTCCTTCCCTTCCTGCAGTCCCTGCTGGCCCTGCCTTCACCACCCAGAGGCACTGTTGGAAGAGAAGCTTCCTGGACTGGGATATGAGGGGTCAGGAGGCGCCTGTTTCTCCTGGGGGAACTGCCACAGGCTGGGGAGAAAAGCAAGGCCTGAGCCAAGGACCAGAACAGGGCGAGGGCAGGATCCAGGCGCTATGGGAGCACCCATGGGAAGTGAGGAGAGCCGGTTCCAGCCACCTCCATCCACAGGCAGTCTCACCTGCAACCATCAGAGTGAAGTCGAAGCCCTTCTTCACGGATTTCCGGTGCACCTGGTTGGGCAGAGTGGCAAAGCCCACGTACTGCTTCTCATGGTCCTGCGGGGCAGAGGTGCATGGGGCAGGTCAGGCTGGGCCACCCCTTCTGCCTGAGCCTCACAGCCACAGGGCACTGGGCTCAAAAAGCTCCTGGGGCAGAGCCAGGGCTGGAGGAGAGCCCAGTCCCTGCCCTGGCAGCAGCTCAGGGCACCACACACACCTCCTCTGGGCTCAGGGACCTGGCCCTTCCCACAGGTGGGCACAGAGGGGCACCTCCTCCCAGCCACGGGTCTGCTTCCCAGCACAGAGAGCACAAGGGAAAAGGCACATCCCACCATTCCCACCAGAGAGCAAATCTGGGGCTGCTGCTGCCCCACAGCTGTTCTAACTCTGCTTCTCCTGCACAGTCACAGGCTCCCTTCACAGCAGTGTCACCAATGCCACCTCTTCCCAGGTCACTTCTATATCCCTCCCTCCAGAGGCACGTGTGGTACATGATGGAGAGGTCTGTAATTAGCACTCGGGGCTTGTGCTGTCCTGAGCTGTGTCTAAAGAAAGGTGAAGTGGCTCAGCTTCTGCTTGACCTGAGAGGGGATTATTTCTTGCTGTGTCACAGCCACCCCTGGCTGAGTAAGAGGAAATCCTGAATAATCTCCTGTGTTATTTCTGAAGAGACTGAAGTTCAAGGAGCATGGGAGTGGAAAGACGTGAAAATATTGGTAATACAGCTGAGATGCTTTTGGTGAGGGCATTCCATTTAGTATTACAGGAGTGTTACCTGCTGCCCAATCACCCTCCAGATGCAGCCCCCTGTCACTGAGCACTCTCTCACAGCACAAAGCCACCCCAAAACCCTGGCACTCACTCACAAGATGTGAAAAGCGTCACAAAAACAATACAGAAAAGACTGTTTCCAGCCTGTGTCCCTCAGGGCCAGGGCTGTGTCCCAGCTGCTTCACTTCCTGGTGAAACACATCCATGAACACAACCGAAGTGGACACGTGACAACCCTCACCTCAGTGCAAGGACCGGTGTTTCCCAGCAAGCACCACAAATACACAAACTGTTCCCTTTGTGCTTCTGCCCTGATCTCTACCAGACTTTGGAAAGACAAGGATCACCTGCTCTCTCCAGTGGCTTGACATGTGAAACAGTACTAGTAAACAGTACTAATGAAACCATAGCTGAGGTTCGGGGTGTGTTTCTCTTGCTTTCTTTGGTTTTTAACCGAGATGACTAAGGGCTGACAGTGGAGACACTGAGGAGCTGAGCTCTGGTGCAACTCCACTTACTTCTGCCGGGTGTAACTGGCTGAACCTGATCTCTTGTTTCTGTTCAGCCCATCCAAGAGTGTGGATTTACCATCCCTCTGGTTGCCTCCCCACAGCTCAGTGGAATCACCACATTTGCAGTGAGTAAATCCCAGCTGGTGAAGGACACTGCCCTTTGCCCATGACTCATGCAGTCATTCCCCTGACAGAAAGGAAGGTCAGTGCTGAGCACAATGCCAAGAGAAGAGCTCCCCTCACTGTGAGAGGCAGGCAGAGCTGCGAGGAGAAAAGCCCTGTCCTCAGCCATGTCTCCCTCTCACCAGCCATGGAGAAGCTGCAGAGCCCTGTCAGGGGCCGAGGGCCAGCGTGTCTGCCAAGGGCAAAGGCAAGAGATCCAGGGGGAATTGTGAGGACGGATCCCCTTCTTCCAACAGCTCTCTCTCAGGAACAGCAGTGCAGGTCCCTGCACCACGGCCAGCCTTGACCCACAGCTCCTCATCAGGGCACTGAGGTACCCAGTGTGTGTTCCAATCCCAGACATATTCAGGCACAGTGAGAGGCACGTGCCACTGTCTCTGCCAGTGCGCCAACAAGGCACTTAAGGAGCCCAGGAGCCTCCTGAGCCCAGTGGGTGCCTCGTCTAATGCTCTGCAGCACTCACTACCTCCGCTAGATCCAACAGAGACACTGCCTGCAGAGCAACTGTGCCCAGGATGGGGAGCACTGAAGAGAGTGTGTAGAAGCCTGGGAGGGGAACTGGAAGAGGCAGGTTGTGAAAAGCTAAAACCCATTAATGAGATGAGAAGCTTGAACTAAGGGAGTTCCTGGAGGCCTCACAGCCCCCTCAGCGTGCTCTCAACCCTCACAAGCCACCTCCCACCAAGCTGACACAAGCCAGGACAGCTGGTCGCTGCTTCCCGTGCCAGCCCCAGCTGTCGGGACAGGGCCCCGGCCAGCAGCACTCTGGCACAAGGAGCCCCTCTCCCCACCGCCTGCTCCGTGCTGCTGCCTTTGTTCCTGCGTGCCCCACACACCACAGCAGAGGCCACCAAGAGCTGGGGCCAATCTTTGGCACCCTGTCACAAACCAAAGCACGGCAGGCCCAGCAGAACATGCCCGTACTCTCCTCAGCACAGACTCGCTGGTTCACCGGACATGACAGCAACATGTCACATCCTCACATCCTCCAACACCCGGCCAAGGTAGCCAGGGCTTCCAGGCAGGGAGCTCAAGTCAAGCAACAAAGCCCTGGTGGGTCCAAGCCTGTTCCTGTTGTGGGGTAGAAACATTTGTGATCTGTTGCTCAGAGAAGCCACCCCAGCACCGAGGTGTTCACAGGGCTGTCAGCACCTCCCAGGCAGGGCACACCACGCAGCCTCCATCGCTCCAGTCCTTCCCGACTCTCTCCTCTCCTCTCTGGTGGACGTGCTGTTTAAACCAACCCAGGCCTCATGTGACTTCTCCATTCAGCCAGGGGATAAATGAGTCCTTGCTGGGTATATTCTAATGGGCTAAACACTATGGGACTACAGCAAATTTGAAGAACAGCCCCTGTATCAAGGTCTGGAGCAAGCCCCATAAATTAGGAGCTGTGCCAGGATCCTGGTGCCTGCGCTTCTGCAGGGGGACAGGGCCCTCTCGGTGTCACAGCACAAGCCACCCAGCTCCTCCCGGTCGGCCCTTCCTCCGGCCAGGCTCGGCCGCCACATCCGCGTCTGCACGAACCAGCCCAGCCCAGCCCAGCCCCGGAGGGGACCCAGACCCTCCGCTGCCTTTCATTGCACAAAGCTGCGTAATTTCGTAACACAACAGCCCCCGGGGCATCTGCCGCGGACATCTGCTGCCTCGGGCCCGGGCCGAGCGCCGGAGTCCCGGCATGACCACTGCCCACCAGCATTTGCTGCAGAGAACAGCAGCGGCCAGCGAAGCACAGCATTAACACGCTGTTAATTAACACAAACCGGACTGCGTGTGGGCACACACAGCGCTGGCTGCTGCCCTGAGCCCCGCCAAGCACACAAACGCCATTCACAGGGGAATCACTGCACCAAACCCGACACCAAAACGCCGGATATCTCGCAGCTGTGCCGCTCGCCCCCCGGCCCGGCCCCGCGGGGGCTGCTCCGCTCCCTTCTGTGCCCGCGATCCCTCCTTACCCATGTCTTTCCGCTCCTCTGCTCCTCAGAGGGCTCATCTTGTGCCGCACACGTCTGCTCGGGCACCATCCTCCCCCCTCGTGTCCCCGCTGCTCCCCGGATCGCGCAGCGCTATAAATACATCGCTGTACCTTCAGCTTGCCTGGGTGGCTCCGCTGTGCCTGCGTCCGGGGAGACAGCAGCCGCTCCACGAGCCGCTCCTGGATAATGATCGCATCCATAACCGCGGCTGGCAGCACGGACGGACAGCCACCGCGGGCCAACAAAAAATCCCCAACCCATGTGTTCCCTCCCAGCCTTCGCTAAATCCATGCGGCAGCCCCCCCGCCCACGCGTGCACACACACGCAGCGCCGGCTCGGCTCGCCCCGGTGCCGAGGAGAGGCGAGCAGAGGCGAGGAAGGGCGAGCAGGCTCCCAGGCAGCTGCCCGGGACTTCCTGCCTCCGCCTGTGCCGCGGGAGGAGCCTGCGAGCGAGGACAGCACAAAGGCCACCGCGGCCGCGGGCCAGGCGCGATGTCGCTCCGCCAGTGTCCCGCCGAGGGGCTGTGCACGCACCGGATGCTGCCCCTGCCAGGGCCAGCTCCGCTTGACAGATGGGCTTATTATTCAGCTGGCGCAGCCGAGACAAAGGTTTGCTGGGGGAAAGCTGATTCTGACTGTGTGGGTGCAGGTCTCAAGGGTCCAGAATGCTCCTGAAAAGCAGGGCCCAAATGTAGCCCCCAAATCGCAGTCCTGGTGGTTGTGGATCTGCTTCCACACTGTGCAGGTTCACCTGTTGTCTAGTCCAGACTCTACTCCAGCCTCATCTCTGAATCCAATTGGAATAGCAAATTGGAGGTACTCTGGACCTTACAGCAACCAATTAAGCTTTGAAGACATTTCTGAACAAGAAAGTATCTGCGTGTTTGTTAAGCAGGCCAGCCCAGCCCAACAACAGCTCAGCACACCAGAAAATTCACTTAAACATCCAGTCTGGATTCTGAACCTACCAATAAGACCTACTTTCCACCCTTCTGTGCAGTCACAGAAACCAACCGGAGGGTTAACACCACAGCATGTATAATGAAGTGTCAGGAGATGACAGCACCGGTGGTGCTGGAGGAACCTGTCCCTTGCCACACGGCTTCCTGAGCAGCTTTCTGCGTACCAGTGGGAAGGATATGTTCAGCCACACTCCTGCCTTGCCCCCAGCCAGAGCTCCCACTGCTCCTCTGGGAACTGCAGGTCTCTGGCAGTGGCTCCACAGATCTCCTGACCAGCAGGGCCTGTGCTGGTCACCCTCAGGCCACAATCAGGACCTGCACCACACACCCCAAGTCTGTCTGACAGCAGGTTCTGATATAATGTACTGAGTCACTGCAAGGTCCAGTGGCATGAAGTCTGGAGGAGGCTGAGCATGGAAAGATCTTAGAAATATACCATATAAATGGAGAACTCCAAAACGTTTCCAGAGCAGGAAAACTCCCACCATATAGCAGCTGTCATATCTCGTGCATAAAGCCCTTCTCCAAACCACCCTGCTCTGCCAGCAGTAGCCTTAAATTACTCCCAATTGTTTCTGCATGTAACAGCTAAGCAGGCCTGGACTAAGATCCAGGTGTGGCAGGAACTGCCATTGCTCAGAACATGTCCCCATTCAGCAGCTCTGCCCCTGCTCTGCAGCATTGCTTTGTTCTTCAGGGAGCCAACAACGCTGCACTGCTCTCCCAGGCCAGTGGTAGGCCAAGCCATAGTCATGACACCTCTTTTTTTGTTTCCTTCTAGATTCTCCATACCTAATCCTTGCTCTCCTGACTGGAGGACTTGCACAGGAGTGAGGATCAGGGACGGTATCGCGCTGCCTGCGCTGGGCAGCAAGAGCGAGGGCTTGTGGCACACCAAAGATGCATCTTACTTGAGAGAACAGGAGTTTTCACACCAGTCCTTCTACACCATAAACCACAATAGCTGCAGGCAAATTCTGTCCAATCCCCATGAATTTCATGGCTTGGAAAACCCTTGACTGAGGGCCACAGGCCACATGGCCGCCAACCACAAGTATCTTCTAAGCGCACATGGAGACGCACTGTGTCCCCACGGCCCAGTGCACCAAATCAGAGCATTCCTCTGAGCTGGGATCACAGCTGAGGTCAACAATGATTTGGTTGCGACAAAACCACAGTGTTGTTCATGGCCCCAGGAGCTGTGCTGACAGTGCAGAGAGGAACAAGGAACTTCTGTCTCCCGAGTGCCGTGAGCTCTCACACATCATACATGCTCTCAGGACTGCCAGTCAGGGAGGGATTCCAGTCAGGCAGCCTGAGATCTGAGAGAGATGGGAAAAAGAAATCCAGAAGAGTAGGTCTTGGCTACACAGAGCATCTTAAGGATAAGTGGCCAATGGCTTCCAAAATGCTGAAGGACAGTCAGCTGGTCCCAGACTTTTCTGTCCCTCCTAGAGATGCTCATCTTGCCTCCTCAGGGTCACCAAATGATAAATGACAGACTCTTTATGTCCCTCAGATGTGCTGCATGACACACCCAGAGCTGTTGGCTCAGGCTGGTCTGTGTGCAAACAGACGAGCCAATCTTGTTTTGCCCCTGTCCTCTTTCCACACAGTCCCTGGAAATGTCCAGTGTAAACCCTGTCCTGTTCCTCCAGCAAGAAATCTCATGTATGAGATCCTTAAGAGAGCAAAAACAGGACACAGGACATTTCATGTGTGTTGTGCAGCAGAGCTCAGCAGGGAGAACCTTTGCCCTTTGAATATCTAGAGCAAAACCAGAAGTGTTTTCTTCTTCTCCAGGCAGCAGCACTGAGAGGTGAGGTGGGCTGCAGAGTCCAGGTTTCTGACTGTCAGAGCAGAGCTTGTCTGGCCCCAACCTGCCACACAGTCAGCAAGGGCAACACAGGCTTGGTGTGCACCAAGTCCACCCCACCTCATGGACCAGGTCTTCCTTGTCACTCTGTGACAGCAGAGAGAGGTCCCCCACCTGCAGGGGAGCTGGTTTCTGGCAGGTGTGCTGTGGTCTAGGGACTGCAGTGCTCAGGCTCCATCCTTGGTGACCAACCAGGAGCATGTCATGGAAGGAAAAATCTTCAGCCTGATCCGCACAGACACTCTTGAGCATTGCAGAGCCAGGCAACAGGGTCCCACCAGGGATGCACCCAGCCAGGCTGGCCTGAGCAGGAGAGCTGTGAAACTGCATGTCCATGGCTTGGCAGGGTCAGCACAGCATTTTCCTCTGAAGCAGACAAAGCTATTTTCAGTATTCCCCACAGAAGGGAACTTTTCTTCCTGGCTGTTTTCTGCGATGACAGGAAGGGCAGTTCCAAAGGACCTGTGTGCTCAACTCGAATGGGAGCAGTAAAACCACTCCCAGTTTGGACCAGGGCAGTGGAGGCTGAGGAACTGTAGGTATGTTCCCTGCAGGTGCAGAGCTGGGAACCTCCAGGGCTCAGTTCCCACCTTGTCCTCCTGCTGCCTCCTCTCCCACTACCTGGGAAGTCAGTGCTGACTTCAGAGAGAAGAATCTCATGGATATCACAAGGTCTGAACTCTGCTGCTCCATCCCCAGCAGAGCTGCACACTCAGCCTGAGGCTCCTGCTGACCTGATCCAAGGGAAAACGCCTTGCTGATCTGCACTCTGATGATTAATTTAACCTTGAACTTGCAAGGCAGGCTCCATGTCAGTGGTTACTGGGAGCATCAGGGCCCTGACATTTCAGGCAGCTTTCATTCTTTTGATGCTCAGGGAAAAGAAGATACCAGACCAGAAATGAAGAAAGCCCAAAGCACAGCATTAATCCCCACAAGCACAATACACGCAGCAACCAGGTCTCGTCTTTTCTTTTACCTACCCCACAGGTCAAGCTTTAATTTCCGCTCAAGGATCACTGTTGCTTTGCCACCTAATCCCTCCAGAAATCGATCAAATTCCATTTCAAAGGCATTTGTGCTCCCTGCATCCACTTGACGTGCCTCCTGCTTCCCAAGAAGCACCTTGTGACTCATGTCACGCTTCCACTTCCAGCTCCCAAAAAGGACCAGCCATCCTAAGTTGCCTCCTGCTTATTTAAACTCGTGACTCGCTCTGGAGCGAGTTCACAGCACTTCTCACACACTCAGCTCCTCACTCAGGATAACGTGCACGAAGCAGCGAGTGGGGCAGCCGTGGACGTGGCTGGATCTCTGGCAGCAGCCGCTCGGGGCTGCCCTGTCCCGCCCGTGCGGTACCGGCGCGTTCCACGCGAGGGAGAAGCTCTCCCGCGGCAGGGCCGGGAGCGCCCAGGCACAGAAAGCACGTGCAGGTCACACCGGCCTCCCGCAGGGTCGCAGGCTCTGACACCCCCGATCGTTAACGCGTTCAAAACCTTAGCGCAGGGCAGAGGTTTCCAAATTTAGCCTGTTCAGAGAGGAGGAGAAACCAAGCAGTGCAGAAGGTCTGCTGCTGCTCATCTCTTCCCCTGCTTCATCCTCCAGCTCTGCAGCACAGATCAGGCTTAAATAGAATCCCAGCCTCTCATCTCAAAGCTACAGCTGGATAAACCAGAGAGGCAGAGCAGAACCCTGCCAACCCTGGGAAGCCAGGAACAGCAACACTTGGGAGACAAGCAGGTACACATTGCTCCGTGGCACAGAAGCTGGCTGGGCTGGGAGCTGTTTGGTAGGAGTGGATGGAATATTATGGTGATTTATCCTCTGAAATGGAAGGGCACTGCTTCTCAGATTCTCCACCTCTCAGATTCTCCACCCAAATGACAAGAGCATCAGCAGTTTTGGAAGCTCTTGATGGATGTTAACATACATGAACAGGAGAAGGCTGGGGACAGGATCCTACAGAAGGTCCAGTTTAAGTTACAGGTAGTGGTCCCAATCCTGCGATCCTTACTCACCGAGTAGTCCCTTAGACATAGAGACGACTGCTCACATGAGTAAGGGATGCAGGATCAGGCCTGTCTACCAAAGAGGCTGAATCCTGAACTGGAGAGGACATCACAACCTCTGAGCACCATGAGACACTCATGCCTGGTCCAGTGGGAGTTAATCCAAAGGCATCACCGAGGAGGACAGTCCAGGCTGGGGCACCACACCTGCAAACTGCACTGAGCACCGACTATGGACAACGAGGCAGTGGACAAGGAAGATGGGAAAAGGGATCCTTCACTCAAGCAGGGATGCTACTGGTTCATCCCCAGTTCACTTATCTCACAGATACCCCCAGGTCTGCAAGGTCTGAATCCAGCTGTCCTCCCAGCAGGCTCCCGAAACAGCTTTGGGAGAATGAAAGCAAACTGTCTTGGGACAGCTCCCAAACTCTATCTGGATCTCCCAGCTACAATTAACATAACTTTAGGAGTAGCTGATGCCCACAAGAGAGGAGAATAAGGCCACTCTTAGCTCACCAAATAATTTTTAATTCCAGTAGTTAAGGGGGAAAAGGCAGCTCTCAACAGCAACCTTCAGTCCTGGGAGGCACCCAAGGAGAAGAAAGCCAGCCCCAGCCTCTGTGAGCAATAACCCCGAAAAGCTCTTCAGACAAGGAGGTAGAGGCACCTTCTCCTTCCCAGGGGGTCTCCTGCAGGTCTCCATTCAGTGCTCAGACCCCCAGACTCCAGCCTCCCATGCTCCCTCCCTGCTGTCTCCTGCCCCTGCGCAGTCACAGTGAGTAACACAGAGCGCAGTCATTGTGCATATTGAGATGGCAGAGGCACACGGGGACCTTCACCTTCCTCCCCTTACCCCTGGGCTTGCAGCACCAGCCCACCTGACCAAGAGAGCCTGCTGAGAGGGAGCCAGGCACTCACCCGCCTCCCCTTGTACCCGCACAGCTCTGCCCACTGTGCAGCTCCCCCCGGCTGTCACAGCCGTACCGGCTGCAAAGCGCTGCCCCGCGGCGCCCAGCGCGGGGCTGTCCCCAGAGAAAGCAGCTGTGTGGCTTCCAGCCCTACCCGACGCCCCGTGATGTGCTGGACCATCTGCCATCCCAGAGGGGACCCCCAGGAGCCCATTTCCCAGCCCTGCCATAAAAACAGTCTGTGCAAACGTCACTGCCCACATCACTCTGAAGGCTGGGCCCAGCGTCAGGACTAGCTCTGTCTCTGCAGATGGATAATTAGATTCCCTCTCCATTTCCTTTCCCCTCCTGATGGTTTCTCTGGCTGGCAGTTCCCCAGCAGCCCTGCACAATCCAGCAGCATTACTCAGAGGGAAATTCTGCTCCCTTCTTCCCCTGGATGTTGCTCTTGGTTCAATATAAACAGCAGAAACGAACTGTGTGACGATCTGAGTGCTTCATTTGTCCTTTTCAGCCTGGCAAACACAGCTTTCCCTCCCACACCTGCACCCTGTCCCTTCTCCCCGAGTGACACAGAAATCACAGCGTGCATTCAGTGAGTGTTGCCGGCAATTGGAAGCAATCAGCCAATCGGCAGGAATAAACAATCCTCTGGCTGGGGTTGCAGCACACCTCTATTTATGAGCAGTGGTGCAGACACTCCTTTTAGGCGGGGCGTACCTGATTCTCAGCCATGGTGTGAGATGCTCTCAGAAAAAGATCATAACACCCTCCTGCAGGAAACCTGAGGAAGAGATGGAGCAATGATGAAATTGGGGTAGATCAACACAGCTGTCTCTCAGAGCTCCCAGAGAAGGGAAGGGGTGTGTGCCCAGATGAAGTATCCACAGAGATCTTCACTGAGCATACAAGATGTTTGTCCTCCCCTGCCACTAAGCAGTGGCTTTCTGGGAAGCCCGACTAGTGCCTGAAGCCCTGATGGTTGCACAAGCAGCCCCAGGACCTGCAGAGATGCACAGACACATCAGCTCCACTGGACAGAGGATGGCAGAGGAGTTACCCTGCTGGGATTCACAACTCCTCCACAGATGCCCCCCTCACAGAAGATGTACAGACTGGGGTTTCCAGGGACAGTCTGTCAGTTCTGATCTCTTATGCCCTGTAACACACTGTGTTCTCCAAGGGCAATGTCCTGAGTCCATGCAGAGCACAGATCTCACAGCCCTCCACTGCAAACCATCAAGACTTCCAGCTGCCCCAAGCTGCTGCCTGAGCTGGGTAACTTCTATCCTGCACCTGGCTGCAAACACCAAACTGCTGCCTGCCCGTGGAAGGGGCTTTGAGGAGCCTTTTGGAAGATTTCAGGAGCTTGCAGCCGGCTCTCTCCCCTGCAGTCTATGCCAGCCCATTCCTGGCTGCCCACCAAGAGCCGGGTGAGTGTTACCCAGCTGTGCCAGGCACACAGGCCACGAGGCCCAAGACACTGCAGCTGCTGAGCAGTCGGTGCCTCTTCCACCATTGTGGCCTGGCTGGGCTTCCCAGGGCCTGGCACGGGGCACACAGCGCTGGCTGTGCCGGACCCGGCTGCTGCTGCACGGTGGCAGCACAGCTCGCTGTGCCCAAGGGGTGTCACAGCCCCAGAGGCCCCACAGGTCCCAGCACAGCTGTGCTGTGGCCCCAGACAGAGCTGTGGGGCCAGCCAGGCAGACACAGAGCCTGGCAGTTTGCTGCATGAATGAAGAATAAAAGGTAAGGGCTGAGAGGCAGCCGGGGGCCAGGATTGTTCCCCACCTCCCTGCGGCTGTGCAGCCAGCCAGGGCTCACACCAGCTCCTCGTCCCCTGCCAGCACACACACCGAGGCCAGGCCTGGGGGGAGCCGTCAGAACAATCAAAAAGGGAATCAAGAGATGCTCTCCAACACCTTTCCCTCTCCTTCTCCCCCTCCCACTTGCTCCAGCAAACACCAAGCCTGGTTACACCTTTGCTGCACAACTTGCCATTTCCCCGTGCCCTTCAGCGTGACTGGAGATTCACATTTTATTAAAGGCTCTGATGATGGGAGAAAACTTCAAGTCACTGAACATCTAAATCAAACTGTACTGTCAAAGAGAATTTAAACAAAGTTTCTTCCATGGTTAAAAGTAACTGCTGAGTGTTGTTTCTCCTTATCAGATAGATGCTGACCAGTATGGAAAAAGTTAGTCTGAGTTTGTAGTGAAACAGAGCAACAGACCTTGGATGAAGAACTATCTGGCCCAGAGTCTCAGCCGAGGTTGTGCTGGATATCAGAGAGCTCCCCGTGACCTTCCATAATGCAGGTGTGAATTGCAAGGTCTGGAACTCACAGCAGAATGACCACATGGCTCATTTACCCAGACTGATGGACACTGACAGGTCCTGCTGGCTCTGTGGCACCAGATAACACCCTGTCTGAGGCTGCCCCAGGACACACAGCAGCTCTCTGGGCTGGCAGGCTGGCTCAGCAGTCACAGTGCTGCTGCCACACAGGGGTGACAACAGGCACCCCAACACAGAGCCAAGGGCCACACCCCCCACCAGCACAGCAGCCCAGTCTGCTTCAGTCCAGCCCCAAACTCCATTAGCAGGTCTGCAGCAGCGAGAGATTCCTGCTAACCACTGAGATGGTGCCATCTGGTTCCATTTATGTGCTGGCTCACAGGAGCAGCTACACAGCAAAGGCCTCCAGAGAGACTTTGCTCTTCTGAGCAAACAGGGACTGAACAGCCAACCAGTTGGGACAGAGGCTGAATTCACCCACCTCACACCTGGGAGACACAGCAGCCCTCCCACTTGGGCTTTGTGACCAAGCTCCATCATACACCCACCCACCCACAGGTCCCCTCCCTGCAGGCACAGAGGACTCGCTCCCAGCACAACTGCACTGACTGTTCCACATGGCACCACTGCAGAGGAGGAGTCGACAAAGCTGTTCCCACATCTCTTGCTCTGCCCTCTACAAAGCCAAAAGGAATCTGCCACTGATAAGCCAGGATCCCAAAATTAATACCTACCAGGCTCTCTTTCTATATCATGCTGTGCAAAGAAATCTTTACCAAGACACATTTTTCATGCATTCATTTTTATGTACATGCTTGGGCCAACCTACCCCAAAGAGAGCACCACGTGCCAGTGATGCCTGTGCAGCCCTAGACAGGCACAAAAGCACAAAGCAGAGAGTGGAGATGAAAATGGCAGAGCGTAGCCTGGGAGAGTCTACACAGCTTCTAAAAACAGTAGCAGGAGGAGGAAAGAGATAAAAACTGGGGACACCCTGTGTGGAGAGGGCTAAAGAAATACTGGCCCTGTCTGGCAGCTGAACTGAGGCAGGACTTTGCCACCTTGTTTTACTGGTCACACCTGCCTTGGGAGGGAAAAGTCCTCTTGCTCAACAGGAGGTTTCATACTATAAAACAGATTGCTTAATTCTTGGCAATTTGTGTTCAGCAACTACCCTTCTCCTGTGGTTGTTGCTTCCTCTCTGAGCACACATTTTTTCAGAGCCAGAAGAGACAATATGCTCCTCTCAGCCTGCCCCTGGGCCCTGCAATTCCCCTCACAGATTCCTCCCTTTGGAAGATCTGGTGCCTGTGGTAGACTCGTAACCACAGCAGAGAGAAGCAGAACATGCACTAAGTTCTCCCTTGCTTCACAACAAAACCTTCCTGGTCTTGCCCGGAGAGAGCAGAACTGAGTATTTCTGGAGAACAGTGCTCTTAGGTGAGAAAGGATGGAAGATCAGGACACAGCATGAACCAAGCACAGCACCAGTAACACACTGTGACGCTGCAGGAGCAGCAACCAGCTGGACAAAACTGCCACATAACCAAAATCCTAGAGCATCCTACAAAGCTTCATGGAGGGGATCCTTCCCAACATGATCTTGTCCTGCTGCATCAATCCCACCACCAGCTTCTCTGCCCATCTGTGGTTTTTATTACTCCACCTCCAACCATGCCTCTCTGGAGAGGGCAGCTCTGCATCAGCTGGCAGGCACCACCACGCTCAGCCCCACACCAACACAGCGATGCTGCAGCCAGGCAGGAGAGCAGCCAGACCTCAGCTCCATTCCCAGGAGATGGAAAAGAGCTTTCTTCAAAGTGTATCCTCCTGTAACACGTGTTATTTAGTGTAACAGCCCAAGGATAAGAGCTTCCCTCTCTTCTCCAATCTGCCTTTGCTTTGCTGTCACATATTGTCAAAGCTGTCCCACTCAACCCTGCTCTGCTGAACTCTGCCCAAGAGACACTTCTCGTCAAAGCCCCAGTGACATTGCCATCCTGGTCCATTACAGCCCTGTCCCAGTCACCCTGAGGCAGCTCCTGGGGTCTTCATGCATTGCAGAGAGCACACACAACCTGCACACAGAGCCTCAGGCCACACAGCGCTGCTGAGCCCGAGAAGCCAGGACAGTCCTGCCTCCTGCAGCTGCCCAGCCCACCCTGCAACGCCAGGGACCTGCTGCCAAGACTTCCCACAGTGAAGGAAGAACCAGGGACCCTGCCACAGGCTGCCAGTTCGCCTTGACCCAGGGGGAGGCCCCAGGCAGTGCAGCAGGGCTGGCACAGAGCCCCGTGGTACCACCCCAGCCCCAGAGCTGACAAACCTCCCACTGACAGCAGTGCCCAGTACAAAGCCTCGTTTGTTCCCGGCACACGAGCCCATTCCAGGCTCCTGCCAGGACACATCTTTATTGTGCTCTCCTGACTCTGGAAACAGGCAGGGCTTGGGGATAACGGCCGCTTTCTGGGATGCTGCTGGGGCTCACACACAGGAGGCCACAGATGCAGGGCACTGCCAAGGTTCTGAGCCCTGCCAGGTGGCGAGCGCTGGCACCATGTCCCTGTCACCAGCGACAGCGGCACAAACCTCCCTTGGGGCTCCACTGACCCACACTCCTCTAAGACATGGCAGAGCTCTCCTGTCACCCACCCAGCCCCAGTCACCTGCCACTGTGCTTCAGTATCGTGGGCACAGCTGTGGGATGCTGAGCAGAGAAAAAAAAGGGACAGTTTTTAACAAGATCCCTTCTTGTCCATGCCCTTGCAGCTTCTTTCATCACATACAGGCATGGAGACAATTCTGAGGCAGGAAGGAGGAAAATGGAACTGTAAATTCTTGTCCTCACCACGACATAGTCATGACAGCATCCACTTCCAGGGCCTGCTCCCAGTGCAACAGGGAAGAGGGGCAGGAAGGCTGGGGGAAGTCTCTTGCTAGATCCCATGAACAGTTAAACTCTCCCTATTTAGCAGTGGTGGGAGGGGAATTTATCTCCAAGTAAGAGTCTTGATATCCCCTGGGATGAGGCCAAGAGAAAAGCAAATTCCTTCAGTGAACTTATCCCCCTCCTGTACTGCCTACCCAGCTACAGGGAGTTCCCTCCACAGCCACACAGCTGCAGGGACGTTAGAAAAGGCTGTGACCTGGTCACATCTTCTCAGCCATAGCCCACCACAGCCCAGCAACTCTTCAGCTTGAGTTGGGGCCAGAAGACAGCTGGGCTTAAAGGGAAGTGGCTGGACTCTCCGACATGGCTTGAGACAGCACTTGGAAGCCATCCCTACTGGAAAACATGGACATTTACAGAAGTCCAGAGCTGTGCCTGACAGATCAGCTCCAGCAGCCATGGCAGAGCTGGGCTTGCTGGACACTGGCAGAGTCCAAGGACTCCTGGCTCTAACTGTGCAAGAGAAAATCTTGGCCACCTCAAAACAGCAGAAATCAAGGCAGCAGGAAGAAGGGCCCTTTGCCATGTCAGGGAGGAGAATTCTCTGGTAGTTCCTGCCAGCAGCATCAGCCTGTGGTCTCCTGAGCTCCTCGCCACTACCTGGACCTGGAGCTTAAAACCTCACTGACTCCCATCCCACACTCCAGATCCCGAGATCTCTGACTGACATCTTGGCTCCTAAAAAGCAAAGCCTCCAGGAGGGCTCTGATCCCCTTTCCCACTGATCCCCAGGGCCCTCAGATGCCAAAAACCACACAGGGACTCTTCCATCCAAGCACACGCCTTCAGCACCCTCCCCCACCAACACTCGACTGCACTGAGCACATTTTCCAGCCAGGCACAGCTCAGCACCCTGCAGGACAGGCCTGGACTTTTCAGCAGGACACTGCTGCAATGTGTGACACTTTCAGAAAGGCTTCTTGGACAGCTGTGTGTTTTGCACTCAGTTTTTTTGACTTCTCCTTCCTACTTCCCCCACTGTAGCATGTAGAAAGACAATACCAGAAGGATAAAACCCCCTCACAGCCATCAGTCACTTTCCACCCCCTTGCACAGCTGTACTGCCAGGCAGGGGGGAGCCCCCTCAGTGGTGGGGCCTGGGAGCACCACCTTACAGCCCCCTGTGCAGGTACAGCCCCTCCCTCACACACACACAGGGCCACCTGATAGTTCCTGCCCCCTCCCTGCAGAGGTCACAGCCATTGCAGAGAGCAGCACAACATCTCAGACAGCACAGCCCGTCCTAAATCCCGGTGACGGGGGAAGACGGGACCTCAGCTGGCTGGAGCTGCATCAATACCCACACTGAGGGGGCTGGCAGAGTGCAGGAGGGAGGATCCCACGGAGCCCTGAGCAGGAGGCACAGGGCTCTCCTGGAGCCCCAGCCCCTCGGCTGCGTTGTTCAAAGAGCAGAGTAAGCTCTGGCTGTGGCTCCAAATGCTGCTCCACCTCAGAGCTGGAGACGGATGAGGTCACCTCCAGTCTGAAATCACTTCCGTTCTCAAACTGCTCTCAAGACTTTGCCACAGATTAAAAAGAGTGGATGGGTGGGGAGGGAAACCCACACCAATGGAGCATGTTCCCCATTAAGAGCTCAACACTTCATTTATTTCTGCCTCTCAGTCGGCTGCCATCCGAACCCTCCACCCTCCCTCCTTCCCCTGCAACAACGAACCTGGCAGGAACTGCTTTAACAGTCGGGTATGGCACAAGCTGCACGGGACTACACTCGACCCCAGCTCCCCAAATGCAAACCCAGGCAGAGCAGTGGGAAGAAATCACATCTTGGTGCTGTCAGACAAGCTCAGCCACACTGCTCCACCCTGTGCCCAGCTCCAGCTGCTGGCCCTCAATGGCAGCAGCCCAGCTCCTTCTCCCCACACACAGTGCTGGAAATGGTTTGTACTGGCAACACAGCACTGAGCACCAGCACCACAACTCTGTGGTTGTTCTTCAGCACAGCCACAGTCTCCACTGTGGCCACACTGGTGTACTGGTGGCAGCAGGACTCTCTCACCTGGAGCAGGCAGTACGAATGCCTGAGGAAACAGACTGAGAAACAAAGATGAAAATTCAGGTCATCAGCACAGGGGAAGTCTCAGGAAAAGAGCCTTGCAGTGGTCACACTTGGCCAGGAGAAACCAGACTGGCAGTTTAGTGGCATTATTTTAAAAACACATTGACCACAGATGAATCAGTGTCTCATGCTTGGAAGCGCCAACCAGACCACAGCACCCAGCAGTGCCTCGGGCAGCAACGGCCAAGACATTGCTGGCACACAGCTCCCTCCTACACAGTCATGGCTTCTCCCCCTCACCCCAGGTTTTGCTCAACACAGGAAGGCACGAAGGATTTGTGTGTCTCTTCCAAAATTCCCAGCCTCAGTAGGAGGGCAGCCATTGGATGGGGCCATTTTGTCAGCAAATGCAGCTGCTGCAACCCAAATGCTGTTGGGATCCCACCCAGCTGCAGCCCACGCACACGGCCACGGCCTCAGCAGTGCCACAGCAGTGAGGGCTGTGTGCACTGCCAGTCCTGTGCTGGTTTCTTTGGATCACAGGGCAACTCTGGGGCCAAGCAGCAGAAGTGCAGCATGACTGCTTCTCCCAGAGGGCACTCTGCTCCCAGCCTCTTTCCAGAGGCCAGCCCTGGACAATGACCAGTACAACCACTAGGAAATCAAGAGCTTTCTTACTTGTGGCCTTACTTCTAGAAGCAGTAGGCACCAAAGAAAGGAATCTCTCTCAGCCCCTGGCACCAGGCACAGACCTGGGCTGTAGAGGCGGCTCCCCTTCAGCACAGACCAGGAATGAACATGCTGTGGGATGCACAGGTTTCAGCAGAGGAGGTGAGGCTGTCCCCACCTGGCTGTGCTCCCATCAGCTTCTCTCTGCCAGTTCTGCCTTCACAGCCATGACTCGGGCAGGTGCCAGCAGAACTGCTCAGCACAGTGAGGACCTGGGGAGGAAGCAGCTGCCCAAGAGACAGGCTGCCTTGTTGGGGAGATGAGGAGCCACAGGCCTCCTACACGAGTTGCCGACGGGAGAGTTCCAACGGCAATGAGTGGAGCAGGGCACGCTCCACACCCACTGCCCTGAGAAACACCAACCAGCACATGGAAGGAGCAGGTCTGAAGCTGAACATTTGGGCTAAGGGGAATCCTGAGGCTCAGGTGCCTCTGGGAAGCTTCAGTTGTGGTGTGACTGACTCACAGGGGAGCGGAGCTGCTCCTTCATCAAAGTATGCCAAGTATCCCTAAATCTCATGGCCTCCAGACAGAAATGCCTCCAGACAGAGCTGTTATACCCTGGGCCTCAGTTCTGCCACCTCTGAAGCAGAGAGAATTTTACTGCAAGCACCTGCCCTGGCTGGGCCAGCAGTGCCTGTTGAGCCCTTGAGGATCCAGAGCTGAAAGGCTCTGAGGAAGGGGGGTGCCCTTTACCCTTCACCCACACACCCTGGGGAGCTCTGAGCCATGTCCTCTGTCCCCCCAAAACCTCACCAATACCATTTGTAGGAAAATCCTGCCTGCTGTCAGCTTTATTCTTTTCCAATACCCAACTGCTCCTTGTGAGCAGGAATGGACAGACATTTTGTCTGCAAACAACTGTAGGTGAATTATCCTGCAAGTGAGAGCAGGTGTGCACTAATGCACACACAGAGTTTTCCTGTATGCTGGGGGTTTTCTGTGGGTTTGTTATTTTTAAATTGCTCAATATGCAGGCAAAAGCCAATCAGTCTGAAAGCAAAGACATCACTCAGGGCAGCTTAAAAAGAATCCAACTGTGCTGTATTTGAGGAACTCACAAACAAGGTACAGGTAAACATATAAAACCACACCTTGTGCTTTCCAAAACTATAGGCTGGAAAGATCCACTGAGGAGGGACTGTTGAATATTCTGGGCAGCAAGACCTGAGGACATGGAAGAGATGCTGTGAAAACATTACTATACTAAGAATAACATTAAGTAACCTAATTCAAGAAAAATCTCTCTTCCCAGGACTTGTCTGTGCAAAGGAATTCCACAGACATAAGAACATTGATTGGTGCCCTGGTGAAGTCAGAAATGAAGGCTTTATTTTCCTTTTCCAGTAATACATAGATTTAACTATATAAATTGTTCCCCTGGGAGCAGATCCTATTTCACTGTTTCTGCAAGAGCTTTAGAGCTGGACTTTAAAGGTGAAAGCACCCACTCCCAAACTGCAGGGAGCCCAGTCAATACTGATGTCCTCACTACAGCAAACAGCTGCTTCCTTGCACTTCTCTCAAATTCTCTGCCCTGCTGTCATTGGCACACCCAGAAAGAGCTGAGCCCAGCAGGACTCAGGCAAGAACGGCCTCGGTTATCACCACAGCAAAAGGTAAGGAGAGATCTCCAAGAGCAAAGCCTGTGCGAGCCTGGGTGAAGCAGGGGCAGCACAGGGGATGCAGAATCATCCAGCCCCAGCTGCCTCTCTCTCAGCCCTGCATCTGTCACCCAGAGAGGGGACTGCCACAGCCACGGGCTCCCAGGGAGCACATCCCCATGGCAGAGTGCAGGGCTGGGGCACAGAGGCCATCCCAGCCACAAAGGGCTTGTGCTCCAGAGCAAACACAACTGGGGAGCAGCACGGCCACCCCGACAAACAGGGACTCCCCACCAGCTGCTGCCAGACAGGGGGGGCTTAACAAAGGCTTGAAGGAGGATAAAGAGGACAATTTTCAAAAGAAGCAAGGTAGGTGAGGTTAAGAGCACTACTTCACAAGGGAGCATCTCTGCCAAACAAAGACCCTAAAAAAAGCAGCAGCATTGTAGAAGTTTCAGCTTCAATAAAGAAACCAAAGTGTTAGATGGCCCTGATCCTTCCACAGAGCTGATTTTTTTGAGGCAAAGATGAAAGGGCCATTCAGAGCAGCCTGGAACACACATCCTGCAGCATTTTCACAGTTATTTTCCTTCACCAACCCCTTTCCTGGACCTAATCCGTGGACCACAACACATGAAAGGCAACTGTTAGCCTGGCACCAGGTGTGTAAATTCCACAGCAGCAGCAGCAGCTCCTCATGGCAGATGGAGAGAGCTCCTGCTGCACAGCAGTTTGGATCAGCGAGAGGGATGGAGGTGGAGAGCTGTGGCAAGGCTGCTCACCAGAGCCAAATTTATAAAACCAGGGGAGGTATCTAGCTGCTCTCAGCTTCAAAGGCCTTGGGCACTTTCATCTGTACTTAAAGAGGGCTGGCTCTTGGTTCATATTATTGCAAACTAAAAAATTTGCCTTTAAAATAACTATATTGTACAGAGCCCTTTGTGGAGAATCTTGTGCTTCAGCCTATTGCCTTTCATCTCCACACCACCAACCCAGACCAGAGACATGTGTCAGCAACTTGGTTAATCCAGAACGTGCCAACAGTCTCAGGCACTGCAAGGAGTACCCCCTAACTCAGGGCAGGGACAGCCCCCAGCTCTGGGCTGGCACAGAGGGAAACAGCAGAGCTGTGGCCCAGGAGAGGCTTCCTGACTGGAAGGAGCAGATAACTGTGGAATCCTCCCTCCCGTGGATTTTTCAGTGATATTGCTGATTTCATAAATCTCTTTCTGGGCTCCTCCTGAAAATAACCCAAGTGGTAAAGTGCATGAGAGATAAGATGGGAGATGCTAACACAGCAGGCACTGGAACAGCAGAGTTCATGAAAATGTCACCTTTGAAATGATTATAATGGATTTCTAGAAGTCAGAACGAAACTGGATTAAAGAAGAGATTAGACAAGACAAAGTCATTTGACTGTAAATGCTGTGGCTGTTGGACACACGAGGGGCAGCAACAGCAATGTTAGAAAGAACTTGGAAGCAATGGAGTGGAAAAAATTGCATTTGCTAGACTGTTTTCTTACAGGGCAACCCAAAGGAAATGGAAACAGCCACACAGGTAAGGCAGAGGAGGGAGGCAGGATGAGGACAGCCCTTCAACAAGAATGGGGTGCAAAATCAGATTAGCTACCCCTGAACAGCTCTGGGGACTTGCAGCACAGTAAGTCAAACCTTTATGTGCCTTCAGAAGCCAAGGATAACTGTCCCCAAGCAAAGCAAAGCCCACAACCAATGCCCCATGCAGAATGAGGAGGGTTTTCCTGGGCTCCAGCCTGGGCTCTGACTTGCCAGGCCAAGCAGTGATCTCTTGGGATTTATTTTCTGGGATTTATTCTCTATGTGGCATCTTGTCCCACTGTCCCCTGCAGGCCTGTCAGAAACAAGCCACTCCCTCACAGACATGCTGGATGTCACCCCATTCTGTCCACACCTGGCAAACTGTGACCCCAGCCCCCCAAAAACCTGGCTAAACCCAGAGACGTGGCTGCCCCTGCAGTTCACAGTGGCCTCACATACTCTCAGACTACACGAAGGTCTTTCCCTTCTTATCTCCAGTTTCAAGGGTGTAAGAAGGGAAAGAAATATCTGCAAAATGAGGATTTCTAACCTTCAGTGCTGAGAGACAGGGCAAGGACAAAGCAGGTCTGGTTTTATGTGCCAAAGGGAACATGCTCCCTCACCTGCACACCTCTGGAACAGACTAATCCCCCTGTACAAAATCAAATCAACAGTGTCAGGCCAAATTCACGGCCCAGTTTTAAGAAATTTTGATGGGACTCTTTCCTGGTGTAAATCTGCCATTAAGTGGGGAAATCAGTTTTTCCTTTCAGGCTCATATATGAACCATTGCCTTGAGAATACAAAGCCAAATCTGCTTCCTCTGCTGGAGAAAACACATGCTGGCCTATTACTGCAGGATGCCAGCCAAGAGGTGGGTGGATGCTCTAATGATTTTTTTTAAATAATAAAGGAAAATGGTTGTTTTTCATGAAGGAAAATCCCTAAACCCCTAAGGGACAAGCTCTAGGTACCAATACACATGGATTCACTGGAGCCACAAATCAGCTCAGCCCTCAGGCATATGCAGGATGTCAGAGGCAGCAAGAGCAGTGGTCTCATCCAGACATCTCCTGGACGTCCACTGTCATTAATGTCATGATAAATGGGATCTGAGTCCTCCAAAGTGCCCATATCTGTGCTGTGAGGTCTCCCTTGCAGGGACACAGTTCAGTGCCAAGCACAGCCAAGTGCAAGATGCGGCACAGGAACAGCACGGGGCAAGAAGCCCCCACACGCTTCACAAAGAACCAGAAGAAGGGTCATTAAGCTTTCAGACTAACAAGCGCCATGATATCCCTCATTAGCAACCCCATGCACACCCTGCACTGCTGCCACATGAAGGGCAGCTCCAATAACACCATCACTTGTTTACCAGAGAACAATTCTGCCATTGCCTGACACCTGCCCATGACAGGGCGACCACGGGAGGCGCAGGGAGAGGTTCAGCTGACACGGGGCATTCAGAGGAGGCAGCAAAACGCCTGGCACTGGCTGGAACCTCTGAGCAGCTGCTGAGCACCAGCCCCACCACCTCAAACAGAAAGGCTTTCACTGACACTAATGAGAGCTGCTGCAAATAATGCCATCCCACAGCTGGGAGATGGCATGCAGCCTCTCTGTTCAGGGACCGGCAGGCTGAGCAAGCAGGCACTGAGGAAGAGGAGTGCTGGGCTCCGTCCACTTGCTTCTGGTTTACTCAAACTGCTGCCAAGTCCAGTGCTGTGAACCTGGTGTGAGCCCAGTGTGGTGGGGCAGGGCAGGTGAGGCTCATCCAAGGGACAAGAGGACACACTCCTGCCGCACAGTGATGGTGAGCAGGGTCCCAAACAGATCCGTGTGACACTGCTGGGGTGTACGCAGCAGACATGGCTCGAGCTCACTGATCCCCGTGGGCCTGGCTGAGCCTCTGAGGTGTCAGCCCCAGGGCTGCCAGCAGACTAGAGCTGATCCAGAGTGCTCAGCTGCTCAGTGAACCTGGAGTGCTTCCCAAGCATGTGCCTGGATTAACTGCTTGGTAAAAGCATCAAGTCCTTTTAAATAACTGTCGTCTCCGATATCCACTTCCCTCATAAACACACACTCTGCCAAGGGCTCCTTTCAAGGGAAGGAAAACTCTTCAAAGCAAGCAGACAAACAGCACAGGTATTAACCTTGGGAGTGAGACATGAGCACTTTCCCTTCTGTGTGCTCCAGCTCAGGCTCTGGCTGCATCACAGAATCCATCCCTGAGAGCTGGGGCTGCAAGAACAACCACTGGGAGGCAAGAGCTGGGCAGCACCTGCACTGCCCCGATGGCACACCCCTGCTCTGTGCACCCACAGCAGCAGGGCCAGCTGCAGCACTCAAATTATAACTCCTGATGCCTTGACTCAGCCCACTGCCTACAAACCAGGGCACATACCAGCTCCTGAGTGCTGATGCTTCTCCCATTACTGATCCCAGCTGGCACCAGACCCTCAAGCAGCAGGAACCTCTGAGAACCCACAGGATCCTAAAAGCCATAAATCTTCCTGACATTTTTTACAGCAGGCCTTGGGCAGAGGGAAACTACTATTGGGCATTTCCAATACTGCTTATCCACATTTCCAGGACTTCATATCCCTTAATGTAGAGACTCAGGAGAGCTTTAAACTAAACAGAAAGCACAGCCAAGGGGGCCATGCATGTAGGGCAGGCAGAGAGCAGATGACTTTGTGACTCAGGTTTCACCTGAATATATAATTAATGTAGTATGTAATTTATTTGAAAATAAAAGTGGATGTAAGACTGCAGGATCTAAAGACACTACATGTGTGTACATATCACAGCAAGAATGAGCCCAGTGCACCAGGTGGGATTAAAACAGTTCCCACACTGAGGAAATAGCCAGGAGACATCACAAGAGGCTGAAGGCAAAGCGACTTGCCTGGGAAGTGATCTTAAAAAATAATTGCAATACAAACCAAAGCAGTAAAAGACCTGGCCTGTGCTCTCATGTGTCTGTTCACACAGCTGCAAACACCAGGGAAATGCAAGAATAATGAAACTCAGTCGTCGCAGTCCTGAGCACTTGTGAACTGCCACGGGCTTGGCCTCACAGCGAGCAAAGGGAGACGTCAAGCCCTGGGAGACTTTTCCCACAAGCTGACTGAGTGGATCTCTCTCCCCTCCCTTGCTGCTGCACTGAGAACGTCCAGAGGTCAGTGGGCCGGGCCCGCTCCTCATGGCCAGTCTCCAGCAGCTCGCACTCCCCATCCTGTGGTTTATTTGCTCAGCCCGCACTCCCAGCTCCCAGTTTCCCGGAGTCATTCTGGGAGAGCAGCACCAACTGCCTCGGGTGGGGTCAGGCAGACACGGTCCATCCCAGCTCCACACACACCCTGGACACACTTGATAACAAGCTTCAAGGCAAACAGGGCACTCCCAAAGATCCCACAGAAGAGCAAAGGGCTGAAGCTGCACAAAGCTCAGGTCTCCCACAGCACAGGGCCGGGCCAGGCACCGCCCTGCCCCT
Organism: Gymnopithys bicolor; assembly: GCA_035041215.1. NCBI lineage: Eukaryota > Metazoa > Chordata > Aves > Passeriformes > Thamnophilidae > Gymnopithys > Gymnopithys bicolor. The sequence goes on along the minus strand of JAWWLY010000036.1, from coordinate 6,468,612 downwards.
CTCTCCATCAGGAGTCACGCCAGGGCGAGCACGTGGTGCTGTTACTGCCACCAGCCAGGGCCACTGTGCAGAGACAGCCCAGATTTATGAGCTGAGTGAAAAACGGGAGTTAATCTCTGTTAAGGGCTCCCCACTGCTGCTGCCACACCACTACATGGCTCCCACCCCACAGAGCCCTGGGCCAGCCTGAACCAAGCCCAAGGCCCTCCAGTGTTAGCCCTGAGCCTCCCTCAGCCCTGGCTGCCATGCAGGGCAGGCTGGGGCTGCACAGCTGAGTCCAGAGAGGTTTCTGCCATCCTGAGCATCCCTGCACTGCCCTGCACAACACAGACACATCCCTCTTCTAGAGCTCAACTGCAGCCTCAACTTCTCTTTTTTCTGTTGACTTTAGGAGTGGACAGTTGTATTAAAGCCAGAAACTAAACAATTCTCCCCCTTCTCTTGGCATCAAACCCCTGCAGATGCTTGTGCAGGGTTTCACTTCCTCTTCAGCTCTTGGCCAACGCTTACCCAAGCTCTGCTCATCAGCAAGCCAGTCCCTCCGTCCTTCCAGCACATTCTCCTCCCATGCACCCCTGGCAGTGGCTGCTGTGATGCTGCTGAGGTACCAACCACATGGGCAGTGGCTGGGAGTGATGCCCAAGGGGAGGGACAGCAGTCCAGAGGTGAATGTTAGCAGGCCCTAAGAGATTTCACTTAATGCAATGGAAAAACAAAAGAGAAAGAATTAAGAATATCAGCTCATTCAGCCCTCAAAACAAAGAGGACTTGCTTTAGTCAGGAGCCACAGATCTGCTCCACTTCCTGCAGCTCAGCCCCTGTGGGTACATCCCAATCCTTCCCCTCAACACCTTCAGTGGTGCCACCTTTCACTGCTCATCTGAACGGGAGGGCTGTGGGAAGCCCAAGCCCTGGATGACCAGCAGCCCACAAACATCCTGGTGAGGAGCACATGTTCTGACATCTGACCCCAGCTCTTCTGATGCCCCACACACACATCCAGCTCCTGAATGCTTCTGTGGGAACAAGATGACTGCAAACCTCTTCACAGCTCTGGGGACAATTCTCTGGGAGCAAAGGAATGCTGAACAGCAGACAAACAATTTTCCTGTGCTTCAAGGCTAAACCACACTGCAGACACACACAGGCCTGCACACACAGAATCCAGCCCTTATGGGAATGATTCCAGTATGCCATCAAACAACTTCATACACTTCACAAAAATCTGAAGTCACACACAATTAAGAGATGCCACAAAACTCTTTTATGAGTATTAGAGGTTTATCCTGTGTGGGTTCACTGTCTCAGGGAAATCTCTGCTTTGGGCAAGAAGAGGACAAATGCTGAGTGTTGGTCAGGCAAGAAAAGCTCTACAGGTAAGCAAAGAATGTGTCCTCCAGTTCATGCTCTGCTATCCAGGAATTAGAAAACACCACAGAGGCCACTAACTAGAAGAGGAACAACAGCAGAAGAACCCCCTTGGCTTAGCCAAGAGGTATCTCAGCAAGTAATGCCTCAAGAATTAAAGATGGAGCAGAGCTCTCCAGGCTTGGTCTCAGCACACAAGAGAGAAACTGCAGGATGGTTACAGGAGCCACCACTGCAGGCACTGAGGAGTCCTGAAACTGCCAGGGAAACCCCTTGGACTGAGCATTTAAAACTCTTTTGGCAAAGCTCTAGAGACACACAGCAGGGCCCCAGTCTGGCCTGGCACAGCCAACAACCAGCTGGCTGAGGTGGAATCTCCCCTGGAGTCCCAAGATGTCCATTTGATTGGATATTTAATGAACAGCAACAGACTGAAACTGAGACTGGGAAATACAGGTCCTAGAAGACAGTAAACACCACCAATTGTTTCCCCTCTCTAGACTTGCCTTTCCTCAACTTGTCCAGGGAACTGTCATAACATAACCCCCCTCACATTTATTGCTAGACCCATCAAATGAAGAACAGCATCAGCACGAAGCCAGTAACATTTTTGAGAGCATAAGTGGTTTTCAGAGACTCTGAAGACTAAAAGCACCCAGGGACTGTTTCTCCTTTATTCAGATGGCAGCAACGTTTCCCCCTCCGCAGTTGTGAGCTGCCTTTGCAAAGCCCCAGCAGCCTGCAAACCCACAGCTGAGCAAGTGTCACAGCGTCTCTTGGGGTTAAGTGAAGGTTCTTCCTACTTCCTTAATGTCAGCAAAGATCAGGCCCTGACATCTGTCAAACTTACACATTGGTTAATGTTCCTGGAACAGCCCTGCACAACTCACAGGAGAGCAGCAGAGTTTTGGATTTGTGCACAAGCAGCTGGGCGGGGGAATTCAAGGGACAACAATCCCTGTGCAGGAAACACACACTTCTCCTCTTCATAACTGCTGATTGCCACTTGCACCAGGGCCGAACCTCTCCCCTGCCCTGCCCTCACAACCGTTTCAACCATTTGGAGCATAAATAATTGAAGAGAGACCTCAGCAGCAGCAGGAGGCAGATCCTTGCCCAGCTCTCCAGCAGTTCCGTTTCACCACCAAGTCCATGTGCTGACCTCTTTTTACAGCCCTTTTCCAAGAAGCCAAGCAGACAAAGAAGGGGGGGATGAAAAAAAGTGCCCAGGAGGAGGTTCCCTGCCCATCCCAGAACAGCCATCTGTGTGACACAGGGCCTCCTGCAGCAGGGCCTTGGGGACAGAGGCACAGCAGAGGGACAGGCAGGGCTGGGTCTCCTGACCTGCTCAGTCCCACCCAGATCCTGACACGCTGCTCCGAGCACTGAGCCCTTACCCAGCTTGGAGGGCAAAGGACTGATGGTGTCCTTTGAAAGGGGCCAAAAAAATTAAGGAACCACACAAGGCTTTTCACAGAGAAGTCAAAGCTTCCACTCCTATGCTACATCTGGCCAAGATACACTGGGACATCAGAAAAACAGGCAGGGATGTGCTGCTTTAAGAGTGTTTCCAGTATTTACCTCCAGATTCTGTGACTAATTTGCTACTCCCTTTCTGGCAGGCACATCTTGGGAGCCAGGATGCAAGACCAGGGTTGGAAAACACAGAGGTTGGAAGAGACATTAATGTGGGGAGTCAAAGAGAAACAGCCTCACCCAGGGTGAGCTATGACACAGTGAGAGACTATCCAGCTGTGGTGAAAACAGCTGCAAACATAATTTTGCTTTCTCTGAGGCAAAAAACCCCCAAAACCACCTCACCACAACGACCCTGAATTGATACAGAGTATGACAGACAGCACAGAACACAGATCCATATTGCTGCTCCCCATGACTCAAAGAATCACAACTATAAAATAATTGGTTTAACTCTGAGAAAATTTAAAACCTCAGTGGTACTCTGTACTCCTTCCAGGTTCCATGTTTTCTGTAGAGACCAAACTCTGCCTCTGGTCTTTCTTGTACAGTTGCTGTACCAGGGAACTTCCCACTGACATGATACTTCTCATCACATATTTCACAAAATTCAGTTAATCAATTTCCACCACACAGAAATTGAGGGTCACATGAGGTCATCCTCAACCAGACAGGAATCACCTCTTCATCTGCTCTTGTCACCAGCACCTGCCTGCACTGGAGCTGTCCTCGGTGTGCCAAGGGCAGGATCCACAGCTGCCTCAGGTGCCTCTGCAGGGTGTCCCTTCTCAGGGGATAAACCTTCTCATAAGCCCACCTGGGCTTCTTTTCCCATAGCACAATAGAGGGAAAAGGAGAAGGCAGCTCAGCACACGTTAAGAGGGAACTGGGGGATTTCCATCAGCCAGTGCTCTGTGGTAGGCAAGGCTGGGGTTGAAGGCTGACCTTAAAATGATGCGCTGTGTTGGCACAGTTGCTATTTTAGACAGAAGACATCTCTGCTGTTGCAATATCAACTCTTCCAGGAAGATGGAAATCTCTACTGCTTTTTTCTTTTATTACAAAAAACCCAAAGGAGCTGGAATACAATTTCTTCAGCTATAGACCCCAGATTTCCAAAAACTGAAACCCAGATGCAATAAATTTAGTTCTCGATGCCTCACAATGACTGGCACTGAAACCACTGCAACAGCCAAACTACCTTTGCACACCATCTTCACACACAGCCCCCCATAGACACTTCTACTGATAACAGACCACGTCAAAATATGTTCAGGTAGAAAAAAGGACCAAGCTGAATACAAAAGACACAGCCCTGTAATTTCAAACCCACTGAAAGAACTGGATCCACCAGATAAGTCTCCGCTCCCACACCCAAACAACTTTGCAAATTGAAGGGGTGGGGAGAGATCAACTTGGGAAGGAGAGGTTCCCATCCTCCTGATTTAAAAAGAAACAATTACTTCAAAGAACATTAGAGACAGGGGCCTGAATGAGCAAGAGGCAGCTTCAGAGACACGGGGAGGTAACACCCCAAACACACACACGCCAACAACACGAGCTAGGAGGCATGTTCTGCAGGAGTGTGCCAGGAGACTCCAGTTTAACTGGGTACTTGGGTGGTTTCACCTGTACTCCTCCCACAGCAACACCCCAGGCTTTGGCAGAGTGTCCACCCACTGCACTTGCCCTGTTTGGTTCTCAGGTCAGCACTCCTGACAAATTGCAAGGTTTCCCTCCCACGGGGCCTACGCACTGGGGACATTAGTCATGGCTTCGATGCCTTCCCAGCCTCACCACGAGCACCCCCATGGGGATCCAGCGGGGTGTCAGTGGCTCGGAGAGAAGCCATCCCTCTCCAAGAGGTGCTGAACTGAGGCAAAATGAGACTAAGGAGCCCGGTCTCACCAGGCAACCTGCTGTAGAGCTTCACACCAGAAACTGGATCCCCCAGCCCAGGCTCCCAATAAACCACAACCCCTGGGAAGCTGAATGCTCTGCACACAGACCACGATCAAACCTCCACGGGCCTCAGCAGCACGTGAGTTCACTGTCTAATTAATCAAGAGGTCATTCCTTAGAAATCAGAGAGGTGGAGAATGGACCGTTACCTTTGCTTAATAAATGGTAGTAATTAGGAGCCCAACCTGCAAATCAGTCCCCTATACCCAGACAATGCATCAGCCCTGACTGTGCTGTGAAGGAGGATAAATACACATTCTTTGACACCACATTGTTCCATTCTTTGGACTCAGTAAGTCATGAATATTATTAAAACTTTACCAAAGGCTACCTTACTTACTTGCAATCTATTGTACTGCCCTCTCAGAAGTTCATTTCCCAACTATTTATAAAAAGCAGCTTATATAATAAATTTTGAAAAATTGGTTTAGGCAAGAATCGCAGCTTTTAAATCATCACCTGCTGCCAGATGTGAGCAGAATGGAAAAAAAAAAGGTGGCACAGCAAAAAATGTTGCTAAAAAGGATGCTAAATAAAGATAAAATGAAAGTGAACATATTAACAGATGACTTTGTGTTCATAGCTCATTTTCCCTTCCACCATCCACAAGTAACGTGGCTGGCCCAAACCCATAACGAGCTGTGCTGTCACGCCAGATCTGCTCTACACTCGGTGTAGGACACACCTCTGCATTTAAGGAAAGCCCTTTTCTGCCCCATCCTGCTCCCATGGGCTCTCTGGGGCACAGACTGCAGCCCCCTCTTGCCTGTGCAGCATGACAAGGGCCTTCAGGAGATACAATAATATCTACAACAGACTCCTCTGATCTCTGCCTTGCTTTTTCCCCTGGGCAATGAGCAGAACGGAGCCTTACACATAACCCGCTTCCCTCTTCATTTAAAAACAAATGAACTAAAGCCCAGCATGTTTCTAGTGGGTCACAAAGCTGCTCCCCAGTTCACAGCTTACCCTGAACATTCAGTGGTTTCAAAGCACATTCTGGAGTGGTTTCCTCCAGAAATGAAACAAGAATTAGTTGCAATACTTACAAATAACTACAAAATACCAGCAAAACTTTAAGTAGCTTGGGAAAAATGCTCCTGGTGATCCCATTATCCTGTTACCCCTGGATTTACTTTGTTCTCATCACTGCCATCAGCAGCTCACAAAAATGCACAAGTATCTTTCACAGCACCCCAGTCTGTGTCATACAGGGGAACATCCCCTCTTGCCATGGCCAGGGGAATGCCCAAGCTGCTACAAAGCCAGTTTGCTTTTCTGTGGCCAGAAAGGCAGTGCAGTACCAGGGACTCAGCAGGCAAGGTGTTTGCTTCATATGGAATTGGAGCCTCAGAGGAAGACTGGACCCAAAGGCAAGTGTAAGCCAGGCTGGGAATGGGTGGGCCTTTCCCCTGTGCTGCCCTGCTGTGTTAACCATCACCTCCATACCCACCCTCGGGAGACAGAAAAGCTCTTCCATCATCACAAAAAAAAATCTCTTGCCTACATCACAAAGATGGGTGCCAAGGAACGCACAGGACTCTGATAACCCCTTACCCAGGCATTCAAGCTTTGCAGAAAAGGTTTCTTCTTCCTTTCAAATACCCAAACCCCCTCGAAATACCCAGTAGAGAACAAAAAAACCTGTCGATGTCATCTGATTGCATCACCCCTCCTCGCTCTCCGGGACTCAAAGGCATGTCTCCAAACAGCTCTTAGCTTTGCAAAGCAAACCAGATGTTCCCTGACACCCGAACCCCGCCGCCGGCGAGGTGCCGATGGGCTGCAGCACCGAGGAGCGGCAGGACCGGGGCTGTGTCTGCGCATCTGTGCTGCGGAGGGCAGAGGGATGGGAGACGTGCTCCCAATACCCAAACGCCTCTGCCAGCCCCTGCGCTGCCTTTCTCCACCCGAACCCGCTGGACACACCCAAAGGCAGCGAGAAAAAAGAAACCCACCCCAGAAGCCGAGGGGATGCGGCAGGCAAAGCGCCTGTTTCCCGGATGGATGCGGCCAAGCCCGGGCGGAGCCGCGGTGCCCAGGCAGCTGCCGCATCCCCGCGGAGAGCCCCGGCCGAGCCCACCTACCTGCTTCTCGTCTGCGGGGCGGCGCGGCGGGGGCGGGATGCCCGCGGCGGGGACCGGCGGCGGGGAGAGAAAAGGACAGAGAGTGAGGCGAGGGGGACGCGCAGGGCCGCGGGCAGGAGCGGCCGCGCGTCCCCGCCGCCTCACCTGGGTTCACCAGCTTGCTCTTGTACCGCATGCCCGTGCTCATGGTGCCTGCGCCGAGCCCAGCCCGTGTGTGCGAGCGGGAGGGGACGGAGCGAGGCAGTGCGAGCGGCGGGGCCGCGGCCGCCCGGGGCCGCCAATCCCGGGAGCTGAGCCCGCCCCGGGCCCGCCCCCGCCGGGGGACAGCGGGGACGGGGCATCCGAGAGACCCCCGCCCTGCCCTGCCCCGCCGGGGGACAGCGGGGATGGGGCACCCGAGAGACCCCGACCCTGCCCTGCCCCGCTGGGGGACAGCGGGGACGGGGCACCCGAGAGACCCCCGCCCTGCCCCGCCAGGCTGGAGGCTGCCGGAGCCGGGCAGGGCAGGGGGACCCGCCGGCTGGAACATCGCGGTGACCGCTTCTCAGCGACCTCCGGGTGACAACCGGAGCGGGGACGGCAGGAGCCGGGCAGGGGGACCCGCCCAGAGCATCAGAGCGACCGCAGCCCCATCCGTGTGACAGCGGGGCCACCCCGAGCGCCCCCAGCCCATCCGTGTGACAGCGGCGGCGAACACAGCCCCGGGCCAGGGCGATGTGCAAGAATGACCCCCTGCAGTTGCTGCCCCGGCACGTGTGCACCTCGATGAGGGTTTGAACACTATAAAAGGCAGCACTCGCTGCTCTCCCAGAAGCACAACAGCCAGAAGGAGGGATACAGCATTTTAAATAAATAAATAAATACAAAACCCAAACACAAATGGAATAAATAGGAAACGTGTTTCCAGATTTAGTGTCTCCAAATACAGTGGGAAGTCCTGAATCATACTGCAGCCATGCTGTGTGAAGTGGGAATGTGTGCTCTGTTTCCATTAAAAAATTTTTAAGGAAGTTATATGGAAAGTTATTTTAGGTAAAAGCTGTCAGTATAGCTCTTAAAGAAAAGGCAAGAGAACTCAAATGAACAGCAGCAGTTGCACATGACTTGAGAACAGCTCACAGAAACCTCAACTCAACAGCAGAAGAGACAGGAGAGTGGGATGTGAAGCCCTGGGACACCCAGGTCCTTGCCCTGACTTCCATGGCTGCAGGGAGGAGTCACGTCTTCCACATTTCAAGGACAGGTAAATTATCAGACCTGAAACTCTTCTGAATACAGGACAGGATAAGCCTGGCAGGGTGATGGCTGCACAAGTGCAAGGGCACTGCCCTGCCTTGGCACAAATCCGACACCAATGCCACAGTACCAACTTTTCAAACCCTTGTAGTCATCACAGCATTTACCTTGGCATTTCCTCCACCTTCCCATTCAAAACATTCCTCGTATCAAAACAAGGAGACACTTTCAAGACCAGAGACTGGCAATCCCAGCCACAACAATCTTAAAACCCCATTAGCTCATTCTGAGTTCACTTTTAGCCATTGATTCAATGCATCAGAAAAAAAAAAAATCAGGTAATTGTCAGCAACTTTCCTTGTTTTTAAACACTAGAGAGCCACAGACCATTAGAGACTGTGCACCACAATTAAAGGCACCGAGGAGCCAATCAGCCTTTCATGAGTTGTTTTATAGTCTGCCACAGTGGTTTAAAGCTAATGAAGACTGAAAGGACCGCAGTCAACTCTCCTTGATCCTGCTGAACAGTGATTATAGTGGTTACATGTGGGAACTTTCTCCCAGTGCTGGAAAATGTCAGCCTGGAGAAAGCCAGGGTGGAATTCAGAGGAAGGGACTCGCCTCCCATGGCCCCTGCACTGCTGACACCAATGGAGTGGAAATGCAAGGTCAGAAAAGTATGTTCTAGCCAGTGTCCTCTATCCAGAGATCTTCACACTAGCAAAGACTTGGCTTGACAACTATTCATTCCCCCAGTAAGCTGTGAAGTATTTCAACAAACCCAATTTCAAATGTAACTGAAAATTAGCATCTGACAACATCAAAGAAGTGGTAGAAAGCATATGGGATCAGCAGTACTGCAAGCCCTTCCTGGACAGATCTCAGATTTTGAGCCAACATGCTCCACCTGGAATCCACAAGCCCAAAGAAGGTAAAGACTATCAATGGATAATCAGTATCCACCAGTAAAAATCTGCTCACTGAGGCTTCCCACCTAAGAACTGTGACTGTGGCATTAGGCACCTGGCTTGGAAAAGAGGGAGGAAAAACCCCTCTGCTTTTAATAAAATTAAAGACTAGATGCTTCCCCACTGTCCCAGTTGGCTTTGAAAGATGAAGCTTTCATGTTACCTTTGCTCAGAGAGAGGCTAATCCAGCTGGTAACTCACCTGCAGTCCGGGTTCCCAGCAGGGGTGGGGCTGTCCCGACTGCCACAAGCACAAACAGACAGAGCAGCATTTTAAGAACGTTGCAAAATGTGATGCAAAATTCTGAAAGAAAAACAACAAGAAAGGTGCAAATAACAGCAAAGTATTGATGAGATGAAGTTTGCTGTTAAATCTTGGCCCTCTGGACAGATGTGTAAATTCAAATCTTCATAAAACCTGAACAGACTTTGCATGAACACAAACCTGTCACTCGGTTTCTTCCTTCAAACTTCATCACAGCAGCCCCTGAGGTAACAACGTGATGTCCATTCCATGCAGTTCAGCTCCAAACAAGCCAAATATGCGTCCCTGTGATGCCAACCATTTGTGAATCCCTGATTAAACACCCATTGCTAGACAGCAAAATTAGGGCTAATCATTGTATGAGACTCCCTAATTTAGTGCAGAGGACAAAGTCTCTCAATCCCATATTTGCAAAGTAATTTACACTTGTGCATACATAAAACATCCAAGACTACAAAAGCTTGCAGAAGAAAGCTCTACGCTCAGTAAGGACATGAAGGAAATACTTTATAAATTCAGGAATGTGCAAACAGATTTTCCAAGGTATTTACCCACCTAAAAGATGTCAGTGGGTGCCTAATGAACTCTGGGGAAAAAGTGGATGCAAAGCCTTGCTATAACTTCCAGGTAAGACACTTGTAAAGTTGTTTTGAAATGAAATCAAAGCAGTTTGTATGCAGACAAAGTTTAGAAAATGCCTCCATTCCCAGGGGTAAACATGACAATTTCTTTGAATACACAACGTGCACACCATTACAGCACTTCAGAGATTAGCTTGGAAAAGCCAAAATAAAACAAAACAACAAAAAACACCCCAAAACCATTTTCCACATTCGTACAATTTATTACAAAACTTCCAATGAAAATTAGTGTTATGGTATATAAAAAGTTCAGCACATGCCATCACTCAGCTGACAGACAGAAAGCCTGTGACAAACTCTTGTCACCAACACCTGAGACCTGCAGCCAGAGCCTCCCTCGGAGGCACCACACAGGCCCTTTCCGTGCACAACGTTGGTGTGTTAAGGCACGACCATTCACGACAGTCAGCTTGGTTTGCATCACTGGTGAATCATCAGCATTTCGTGCACTTTCTCATCCGTCACACAAAGGAAAACCACCAGAGATGAAGCTTCAAAAGTAACAAAAGCAGAGGGCAAGTTCTGAAGAACTGATGTGATACATAATGACTTCAAATGGCAGGTGAAAGTTACGATACTGTGCAAACACGTTTACTGTAAACAGGCCACAAAGTCTTAGTATTAACCACGAGACTGCTCAGAACAACCTATCAGGTACATGATTAACTCCTGAAACCCACGACAAGGACTAGCCCATACAGCAAGCTCTGATCAGCTTCTGATAAAAAGATAAAGGAAAGATAATAAAGCCACATTTATACGTATGAGGACAGCGTTACCAAAAGAATCAAAAAAGATACACTATAAGTTGAATAACATTGAATATATAAACCAAGCCGTTTCACAACACCGATCTTCAGACTTTGTGTTTATTTTAACGCAGGTCTTGGTCTGTGGCATCCAGATTTGCATTTGAACGGTACCATTCGGGCAAAGAAAACAGCACCCATCCACTTAGAGAACCGTTTGCTGCTGGGAACAAAAGTGGAAAACAAAGAGCATTAGAAAGGACGAACTCTCCGCACCGTCAGAGCATTTGAGGCAGCCTGAGCCCCTCCCAGCAAAGCAGCACAATCCAGGGAACAGGGAGATTCAATCCCTGCATCACAGGGACCTGCATTGGAACGAGATCAGCTGAGCAGTTTGGCCCCGAGTGTTTATCACAAAAGTCTAATAAGAGCTAATAAATGACAACTTATTTTTAGCTACACATTTCCTTAAGCACCCACACCCTGTCTCTGCCTGCAGGAGCACAAGGACCGTGTCACAGCTCACCTCGAAGTGCTGCACACCAGGCACGGAGCTCAGCCCGAATGGGAGGCAAGTCTGATGTCACGCACCAACACTGCTGTGACCCTGCTTAGGTAACACGGGAAAGAGTTTTCCCCAAGCATTTGTACTGCAGTATTGCTGTGGCTGAAAAAAGGGGATCCTGCTCTGTGATTTCAAAAAGAACTGCCAGCTTTTGGTATTTCTGCAGTTACCTGCCAATCGAAAAGGCTGCTACAAAGAAAGCAGAATTCCAGCTTTCCCTGAAAATCAGGTCTTGCTTGGGAAGATGTGTCAGATTTGGGAACCAGGAACACCTTAAATTCTCCAGTCCCAAAAATACTCATTCCTGACAGGAAAAAAACCAGCTTGAACATTCATCCGGATGGAAAAAAAGAAACATCCCAGAACACACTGCTGTGTCAACTCACTTCATAAAATACAGTGCAACACTCACCCAGACTACAGCTGGGACAAGCAGCAAGGAAAGCTGACAAGAGGGTGCTTTGCTCTTTGCCATTCTCACTGCAGGAATCCTGTTCAATACACAATTACTTTGCATTTTAGAAGTCCATCACTTCCCATAACAACTGGAACAAGCAACCCAGCAATAAGGCTTCAAAGCCAATACATTGCTAAGACAATTCACAATTAACTGTTGTGCTAATCTGCTGCTTCAAGGAAGAAAGAGAAACTTGATTTCTGCCACTGCCTGCCTAACTCTAATCTGTTACAGAAGGTACCTCAAGAGGAAACCGTAACTGATGTTTCAGACTCACAAAGAACTGGAATTTCCAATAAACATGAAGGCTTGGGTTATAAGCACAGCTGTGCACTGACGTTACCAGCGCTGGCTACACGATACCCACATTTTATGTGGCGTAGAACACACTGGGGCAAAGCTTGTTTGTGCAGTTTTAGTGTGGATTCGTTTCACTGCTCGCTCTTTCTCATCTCCGTGTCAGACAGTGTTTTATGACACAATCAGCTGGGTATCGTTCCTGCCAAGCCTGACCTCCAGCTTTACCAGCCCAGCCTTACACCAGCTCCTTTCACCAGCACACAGCACTAATTGGTGCCTCCCCTGCAATGTGAGCTCACACCATCATTTCAGAACGAGGACACGTTTCTCCAGTGTGCCATTACAGCAAAGCCTTCTCAGTGAGCAGAGTAACCAGCAGGCACTCTGTGCACCTGCAGCCTGTGCACATGGTCACACTGCTCAGAATCTTGTATTTGTAAACATTTCCAAATCCTGGGGAAGGAATGGGCTTGTGCCTCCCCCTCAGCTGTTGCCAAGACCACCACTACAATGCAGGGCAACCTGACATCTCCACGTGTTCACTGCTGAATCCCCAATGAGAGAAATTTGCTTGATGGGCAGCTACATTTTTCTCACTGACCTAAATTGTTTTTCTTCAAATAGCACCCATTTTACATTGTAGCTACATCCCTGTGAGTGTCCCATCATCACCAAGAACTCTGAGAAATGGCATCTTTCCTTAAGGCAGAGGATTACTGGATGACACCAGTACTCCTGTAGATGTTTTTGACTCATTTTGTTACCTGCACCCCAAATATTCTGAATTTCTGCTATTTCAGTCACCCTCTGTTGACTTCACTGCTTCAAGTTTGCTCCCTTTCCTTTGCTGGTCTGTACAACCCCTTATTGCTGCCCAGGGCAAACATCATCAGGGTTCATACACAGTTACAAGACCAGCCTTTGAACTGCTCTCTAATGATCACCAATTAAATATGCTAACCCTGATAGCCATGAGTCACATACACACACCAGGCTGCAAGCTGCAAAACTGTAAGAAATGTTCTCTGTTTCTCTAGGTGGCCCTGAAGCATTTTCAGGTTCCCCAGGACACCCTGTCAGGCTTGGCATGGACCTGGTGGGTCTGTGACCTCCACACCTCGGGCCCAAGGAACTCTGGCTGTAAGCCAGAAACCATCACCCCAAACACCCAAGAGCTGCAGGGGATACAGCAGTGAGCAACTGGGACACAGGGAGAGGTGGAGTGTGTCAGCTGTAACCTCCCTGGGCAATCCATCCTCCAGGAGGCAGAGTGCAAGGTGCCCCTGCACACACTGACAAGAACTGGGAATGCCTCAGCAGCCACCACGCTGTGGATTTCAGCTTTCCCAAGGCACTGACACTACTGAAAGCAAATAGATGTATTTCCATTCACCCCTGACAACAACTATTTCCATCAGAAGACTGTTCTGCCAGCCCATCCCATCAGTGCAGGGTTTGCTGAACAATTCCAGTCAGAAGAGCTGGAGAATGATGGTGCTCTCCTGGTTTAGTTTCCTGCCAGAGAAACACCCACTGGCAGTGCCAGGCAGTTGTTCCAAATACTGCAGATTTGCCCAAGCTTCACATTATTCTCCAGGCTCTCAATTGCAGCTGCCAAAAACTACAACATGATCTCTGCTTCCTCAAATGACATTTCTGATCAGCTCAACTCAGCATTCAGCAGCATCTTCTAGAGGGCTGGTTGCCATGACGATGCTTTTGTGCTGTTCTGTGAAAGGATGTCAATTCCCTGGTAGAAAGAAGGAGCTGTTTGGTGTCTTTAGCACTGTTCTGATCAAGAATCAGAAGTGTCAGTGAGCCCAGGAGGTTTTAAAATACTTGTGGAAATTACAAGCTATACTAAAAAGACTTTTCTACATCCTACAGATATTTTAAGTGCAAGAAGCTTGAGTTTCTTTTTTATCTGAACTTATTTCCCTGACTATTTCCAGATGGCCATATTAGGTTTCCACAGCCTGGCTACTGTCACTGGCTTGTCCCAGTGTGATCTTGAAGCTGAGTGAAGATGGACAATCCAGAATTGTAAGAACAACAAGAGGAAAACAGATTGCAAAGAGACACACTCTCAGAAACAGAGAAGGAAAAGGAAGAAACATCCACCAACAACTGTTTCATTTGATAAAATAATGCCAGTTTTTCATAATTATTGCTCTTCTGAGATAGACAAGTTCAGAAACCAGTACATACACTACTGGAATTACTGCAGGCTTACATCACACTTCTCTTTTCCCAAATTACCTGAAAACATCTTCATATCTGTGCATTATGAAGGGAAAATATTTTAAGAGACTTTTGAAGGAAATCAAAAACTATGTTTGTATCCAAAATATAAAGAAGTAAAAATGTTAATTTTTACATAAACTGTCTATAAAGTCACATATTTTTCTCAGCACCAAGATAACTAAGGGTACAAAAGAGCAACTGGAGGTGAGAACGATCCTTTAAAGTTCTTGTAAAACCAGAACCTGAGAGATGTTCAAGATAAGCTGCGACAGAACAAAAAGATTGGTATCAAGTATATTTAAATTGGTTGGCAGTTTGGTTCTGTTAACCACTGTGATAATTACAACTTTCCTGGTTTCTCTAGACTTAGGGAGTTGAATAAAATACAGCAAATAAATCTGCTGGGAATGCTGGAGGTTGAACTCATCACTCCTGAACTGCAGAGTCAGTTACCAGGCATGAAAGAAACTTCCCCAAGGGTGAGCTCTGGGTGAGGATTCACTGCAACAGGATCCTACAGCAACACCCTGGTTTAGCAGGGCTGGGACTGCAGCTCCCACTGTGCCTTCTGACCAACAAATTACACTAAAAGTCTGTCTATCAGTACCTCAAGGGTAACAAAAAAGAAGTTCCAAAGCCTTTCCTGAAAGCAATCTGTCCAACATGATTTCCACAGCAGCTGCAGAGATGGAGCTTAGCACATTCCAGAGAAACAGCAGGACCTCCACGTACCAAGATCTCATTCAAATCCTCCTCAAATTTGTCCACACTTGGTATTTCAGACCAATTAACCTCCTCAAGATGTAGCTCCAGCTAAATCACAGCAAGCTCATGGGAACACTCAGTTAAATATGCAAAGCCCTCCTGCAGGTCCAAGATGTGCTCAGATCAGCACTGTGGGTACCCACAGAGCAGCCTTTCCCCTGGACACACAGAGCACACTGTTTGCTTTGGTAGCCATGGCTGCAAACTCGGCCTGGGACAAACCCTGCTCCAGTCCATGTTTATAAATACCACACCCAGCCCTGCCAGAGGCTGTGGAACACAGGGAACCTGGGACCACTCCTGGCTAACCAGTAGTGGGAATGCCACATCCCACCAGCCCTCAGATGCTGATTGCCCAGCAAAGCCAATATCCAGGAACTGCAGAAAGAGCTCTGGGTATATTTGTACCACTTGCCACCCTCTGCTCTGCAAACAGCCACAGACAAGGTTATTACAGAACCACAGAACATGCTGAGTTGGAGGGGACCTCCAAGGACCCTCGAGTCCAGCCCTCAGCCCTGCCCAGGCCCAGCCCCAGAGCCACACCCTGTGCCCCAGAGCATCACCCAAAGACTCCTGCAGCTCCGTCAGCCTTGGGGCTGTGCCCACTGCCCTGGGGAGCCTGCTCAGTGCCCACCACCCTCTGGGGGGAAGAACCTTTTCCTGAGATCCAACCTAAACCTTTCCTGACACAGCTCCAGCCATCCCCTGGGTGCTGTCCCTGGTCCCCACAGAGCAGAGATCAGTGCCTGCCCCTCACGAGGGAGGTGTGACTGCAGGGAGGTCTCCCCTCAGTCTCCTCCTCTCCAGCTGAACACACCAAGTGCCCTCAGTGTCCTCACACACCTCCCCTCAATGCCCTTCACCATCTGAGATTGAAAGTGATTTTTTTTCTTACTGAGTATCAGTTTAAAGGTGCCATATGACTAAATGTGACTTGTAAGTCATGAAAATAATTAGGCTCCTTTGCAAGAAAATCATTTATGCTTCATTGGCTTTTTTTGCATCAAACAGCCATTGTCACAAGTGGTCAGTTTGGCCACATGAGAACAAAAAGCCACCATGAAAACTTGGAACCTTCAGTTCAGCCTGGAACATGTAACAGCCCTGAAGAGGCTGCACAATGACCAGCCCCTGTCCAGGGAACGAGCGCTGTCTGTCACACACTGCTACTCCAAACACTGCATGCTCAGCCACAGAGTTAGTCCCAGGGGTCACATTTTCAGCTCTGGGAAAACATATCTTAGATGGAAGTCATGATGTGAAGACCCCTCTATCTGCAACAGTTGGAACTGTGACAGGAAGAAACCTGAGATTAAATTACTTATTCCCCCTGAACTACTTCATTCAACGATCAGAGTGAACAAAGCAGTAAAACCATCAACTTCTGCCTAAATTAGAATCCAGTGAATAAGTTTATTTCTTAAACTTTTTTTTTCTTTATGTAAACAGGAAGACTGAAAGTTCAAATAAAGGCAACAAAAAAAATCTCCTTTTTTTAGGCTTGGAATGTTGGCAGCTGCCACAAGGTCATAAGGGATAATATAATCCATTTTATTCAAGCTTTACATTCCACAAGACCAACAATCTCAACTAGAGTATTAAAGTGAAGTATTAAGCAACAAGACTCCTCATACCCTTCTATTTTTTGTTCTTGCATTCAAAACCAAAGTTATATCAGAAGGGCTACACTCTGAAGGAAGAATTAATATCTGCTACAAGACTTTTTCCCTTCACTCCCTCTGATCCCACCTAACACATCACACACACCTTCAGGGGAGTTTGTACTCAGGACACACGACCAGTTTGTGAAACTGTGTTTGGTTCTTTGAGAAAACTGCTACGAATTCAGCAGCCCACATGCCCCAAACACCCTGCCTTTTGTTTATATACAAACAAATTCATCTTCTGAGCAGCTCTGCTAGCAGAAACAAAGCCAGATGATCCAAAAATAAGGCACTGAAGATAAGCATTTACAGCTGGAAAGGTAAGATTTGCATAGACCTTCTCTAGTCTACTCAGAACATCACTCAGTTCTTTTCTGCAAGTACTGGATGAGCAAGTCCAAAGTGCAAAATCAACAATAAACGTTGTGAAAATCTTAGTAAGAGGAGCAAACTAGTCAGAAGAGCAGTACCTGATGCATCCAGATGTTACACATCCTAGTCATCACCAGGCTTCATCCTCATCTGGGCCTGCATCTGGGCGATCATCTCCTGCATGCGGCGCAGCTGGAACAGAGAGACACCCACGTGGTCAGAACAACCTCATGAGAAGGCCAAAAACCCAGGAAAACATAAATCTTGTTCTCCATGGCAGAATGCAGGTCCTGTTCTCTCCTTCACAAACTGGGAATGTCCAGTAAGTCACATAATTTAATACTTTGGCTTTCCCCATCTCATTCTTCAGTTCATCACAGGACTCGTAAGAACACTTACAATTAAAATTAAGCAACACAGTCCAAATCTTGTGCTGTCTGCAGACCTGCAAATCCACATTTAATGTGCAGTAAGGAAAACATGTCCCTCAGGTGTGCACAGACACAGCTGAGAGAGCTGAAACAGCTTTGCTCTGACACAAGTGCCCAAAGCACAGCACCAGGTACCAACACTCATCTCGGGGCAATCGCAGAACTCTGCAAATCTTTAGCAACAGTAACAGCTGAACGTGCACACAGGAGTTAAAAACTACTCCAAAAGAGAAAGATGTTTATAAAATTTGGAAAGTCAGACTAAACAGATTAAGCACCAATTTTTTTTTCATCTAAACAATGATTTTTCCTGGAAATAACTGTTTTCTTAAGGCATTTTTTATAACACTTATAAGTCAGTTGCCATCTCATAAAAGGCCAGTTAAATATGTTTTGTTGCTCATTTTTTGTGTTGTGTTTTTTGTTTGGTTTTCTCTTAAATAACATTAATTGGAACAACAAATGTTTCTGAGAAAGGAGAAAGAACCACTAATACAGATTTTTCAACATGTGTATGCAAATACCTCTAATTTGGTTTACAAATTACTGGGAACTTCCTTCCAAATGGAGGTGGGGAAGCTCCACGTACAAACTACAAGTGCCCTTCTTACAAACTGGGAAGGAAAGAGGTTACTATTTCCATGCACATTGTACAAAATATGAATCCATCTCAAACTGGAGGCCATGTAAAAGTCTGAGGCTTGTACAACAAGTTTTCATCTTCTTGAAGCAGCTGGAGAATTCTTTCAGTTATTTTCAAGGTCAGGTGGAATTCCAACTCAAGCCCACTATGTGTAAACAATTACTCTGCACTTCCATCCAGTCAGGCACATGAACTGTTGTGACACTCCTTACTGCAGCAGATTCAATACAAAAGAACCTGAGACAAGCACTTGACTCCACCTGTGTGGTGTTGAGCTGTTGTTTAGGGTTGTTGTTTTAAAGAAAAAAAACCCAACAAACCCCAGAAAGAACTATCATGGAACAGGGACCATTCACAGCAGGTGCCTGGATCACTGTTTACTGCCTGGGCTCAGACAGAGTTGTCGGCAACAGGAAGAATCTGAAGATAACTAAAGAGTGAAAGCCAGAGTGCAGCACAGCCAGCAGTGCCAGAGCCTGCCCAGAACTGGCTGCCTCACGTTCTTACCCTCCTGCTGCAGCAGAACAGGGCTCAGGAGAGGCTAATTCAGGTCCTGGGGCTGCAGCAGAGATGCCCTCTGACAACACCAACAGCATGGACACAGCTAAGACTGCAAGGATTGTCAAAAACCATCTACATCTTTCTGATAAATACTTAAAAAGCTCCTGATCCAAAAGATGGCATAATGCTGCAGGAAGGAGGGAAACAAAGGCAGAAAGCTTCAGAAATGAGAGTTGCATTGATTCCATGATACATTAAAAAAGAAAAGTTCCAAAGATTCACTTGTACAAATGTAAGACACCTGGTCTTCTGAAGTGCCTCTCTGCAGATTTACCACCAGAATAAAACCAGCTTTTTGGAAGCTCTCCCACCTGAGCTTTCCCAAGAGCACTCCAAGCTGAGCCACGAAGCACTCCCAAAATAGAAACTGCTCAGTAATGACAGGGAAGATGCTGCTGCTGCACAGGTACTGTGGTGACTGCCCCAACACAGCATTCTGCTAATAGCCAGCAGCCCCCTTTAAGGCTTAAACACAGCATTGAGACTCATTCTCTTAACCTTTATTGATAAAAATATGTCCATACCCTGCAAGAAATCAGATGCTGCATATGACACAAAGGTAAGGTGGCACAAAAGCCCCAGGAGACCAACTCTGCTCCAACATTAATATTGTAGCAAGACAGAGCCAAGGGATTTGCCCACAGCCTCAGGACAGCTCCCTGGATAAACCAGAGGAAGCTCATTCCTTGCTGTTGTCATGTATCACCTCTCAAAACTTTGAAAGGTTTTCATGATGAGATGTTTTCAGAGTAGGCAGAACATGGCACAGAAATACAAGCTTTAAGGTTGTGCCCACTTACACTCCAAACCAACCTGTACTGCAGCGTATTTACAGCAAGGAACAGGAATATCCTTACTCGTATTTGCACTTCCCACCTCAGAAAAACAGGTCTCCAGTTGCAAATGAGCAGAAGCACGACCAGACTGAGCAATAAATACAAAGTGACAGATTAGCAATTCCAAATTGCTGAACTGGGGACCACATCCTTTGGCATAATAAAAGATCATTTAGCAGAAGTGGTGCTTTGATGAAGATGATCCTGGCCCTTGCCCAAGCATTCATTCCTTCCAAGGTTATACAAACCTCACAAAACTGAAAATAGAACTTCAAGCACCGTTACTGATGGGAATGCAAAACAGGAGGGGAAATGGGTATTTGTTTTCTCTGTGAAGGCCATGGAATGCAAACCCATTTCCTCTGTGCCTCTTTCCTCCACAGCTTTTTCCCAGTCCGAACCTTAGGGGTGATTTTGAGATGAAGGCACTTCATACCAGCTTATCCACAGAAGAGCCAGCAAAGCCTCTTGATCTCTTTGGGACAATAGAATGCCCAAGTTAAAAATGTATTTGTTTTTTCAAGTTCTAACCTAATCCTCTGCAACTTCAGCAGCAATTACTCAGAGGTGATTAGCCCCAGAGGAAACTTCCAAAGACTGCCCTCCAAGATATTCAAAATGTCACCCCTTTAGTCACGTTACATAAAGACACATTAAATACTATGTGTGTGTCTATACATATAAAATTCTATCCATACATTCACACAGAGTGGTCAGAACAGACCAGTATATAATAATATGTGCCTGCCCCAGCACAGTTTCCAAAGGAAATGGTTATAGGAGCATTTTTTCAGGCATAAGTCTTAATATAAATAGTTCTACAAGGATACCCAAGTTTCTACTTAACTATTAGACATGTACAACTTATATAGTTCAAATAACAGGAGAAACAGCCAGGACTTAAAATCTCTAAGTCTACTGCTGAATCTTGGAAGCATTAAGGAGAAAAAAAGAACAAAAAAGCATTTTCAAAGACTGCTCTTGAGAGTTTCACAGCCCCCAGGAGTGCTGCCCACCAGCTGAGGAGCTGCAGCTGCTCTGCACACACAGCAGGGAACGGGGGGCAGCTCGGGGGGGCACAGACCACTTGCAGGAGCTCCACTCTAAGTGCACAGCAGCCACCCAGTGTGCTTCTGCTGCTGAAATGAAGTTATATAGTGATAGATATGCAGCTCATCCAATCTCCAGTAATTCATATTATTAAATGCTAATTATGGGGATAATGAGCTGCTTCTGCATTTCCCTTTAGGAAAATTTTTTGCTATTTATGTCAGCCTGGCAGGGTTAGCCAATAGCCAACCAAGGGGAGCTATTTTTAAATATGGATGCTCAAAGAAGAGGGAAATGCACAGACCCAAGTGACAACATTTCAAAAGTTTCCATGTAGGGAGTCAATCTTTCCCACAGAAACACACAGAACTGCTTGTGGCTCGTTGTGGGTTTGCCCCAAATCCCTGCACATATGCACTGGTGTTTTACATCAGGCCCTCCTGCATTTATGGACTTGGATCCAGGCTGAGTTGGAGAAAAGAAGGATAAACATTAAAAAACCCAATATCTTGCAACTGGCAGAAAGCCCTCAGCTTCCACTCTGCCAGCACTGGCAATGTACTCCTTGAATTGAAATATGAGGCTAAAAATTTCCAAGTCTTTACAACTGTAGCATAAAAATACTAAGTTGAAAGGCCTAGAAATAACTTGGAACCAGAGTGAGAAATCATGGACTTGGTGTTTTCGAGCTCTGAGTTGACAGGTGCAGCAGAAATAGTATTAACTAAGTCTGATTAAGATGAAAAAACATATACATTGATTATATAATGGGATTTCTCTACTCCACAGCACAAGAAAAAATGCACTGGTAACATGTTCATGGTAAGCACAAGCACATCTGAAATGGCAACAGCCTGTCAGGCTCTCCCAACTCACTCTGTTTAGAGCAGCACATGTAGCTGGCAAACAAATCCATTTCAATACCATAAAATAGCAAATATCCTTATGGGTAATTAGCACACAAATGGGAAGGGATAAATATCCTGCCTACAGCCAAGAGCCCACGTGTTGCTGACCATCCCCAATGCAAGTGACTGTAAACAACACCCTGCCTGGGCAGCTCCAGTGCTCAGACTGGCTCTGTCCTGTGCCACAGCTCCAGTCACACACTGTCAGTGGGACACAAGCTGGAACAGAGCCTGTTGTATTAAAGAACTACAGTTTTAGAAGCTCTCTCTTACCTCAGCCTCTTTCTGCTGGAGGATTCTATCCTTGTCTACCACTTCCTCTTCAACAGGCCTGTTGAAGAAAAGAACACATGGATAGTATAAAATACAGAATAAAAAAAACTCCAAGAACAGATTCAAGGCTTATATTTCAATTAATAGAACATCAGCAAGGTCTGCATGCTTCTGCACAGGGGAAATCAGGACATCCTTACCCTTGTGCTTCCCTTTTGAAAAGGCCATCTTTACCTCACAACCTCCAACTATTCACTCTCCATTTCTTAAAATTTGATTTCTTCACTTCACAGGGATTTTTTTGCAATTTACTTTAATGAAGAGATTTCCTTCACTATCTATCCATGGTACAAGAACCAAACCAATAAAAAGCTGTGCAGATTATTGTCTTTTAAGATCAAAATGCTTTGCTAAATATTAAAGAGCAAGTGGAGTGTGGACAAGAATAAGTTGCTACCCAAAAAGATACAGCAAAGGTAGATGTGGGAGTTTTGCATTAGATTGCCAAGGACAGAAACCTTCCCAGGAAGGAAAAAAAATACTCACTGCATAAACCCCCCACACATTATCAGAAAACTTTGTTTGGTCTGAACTTCTCTTTTAGCTGCCCATGAAGGAGCAAGAGAACAGCCATGGCAGTGCTGCAATAACTGGAGAAGCAATGTCATATCTAATGAGATAAACTGGAGCCTACTGAAGTGTGCCCACTAGTGTTTATTTTCTCCAAGCAGACATCCTTAACTGAAAGCTTATCTTGCTTGCACCCCACTTCTTTATGCACATTCCAATTCAAAGCTCAGAGAAAAGGGAATGGATACAGGACAAGCAGCCATTTGTAGCACAGCACTTTGCTGCATGTTACTCTCTTCCAGAGGAATGTGTCATACAAGTTTCAGTAATTCCACAGATGGAAACCTCACCAGAAACAGTCAGAGTCAGGTGGGATTAGTTAGGAGGAAGAGCAAGTCCAATGCCCCAGTGGAAAAGGAGACTCCCAAGCAGCACCCACTTACTTGCCAGTGCGTTTCAGCCTCTCCGAACGGAAGTTCTCGTAGTGCAAGTCTTGGGTCACCTCCTGCAGGTCCTGCATGTGTGTTCTGGAACATGCAAAGGGCTGTTGAACACACTGTCCTTCTCATCAAAGGAAAGACAAACACCCTTTTATCTTCTCCTGCTGTTTTATATAATGGGTGCATCCAGCAGAAACCTAAATCCTTGCAGGCCAAGCCTGCGTGGAGCCAGCCCCAACTCTGCTGTCGTGCTCACTGCTCCCAGTTCAGAACTAAGAGCCCCCACCAAGAGTCTGCCAAGACACAAAGTACGTTCTCCTCCTCCTGGCCACCAATTACTTTAGATGAGTTGTTTGTACCAGTGCTTGCACTGTTAAGAGCCTTGTAAAGACAGTTATTCAGAAAAATACTTTAATTCTTAAAGCATTTTATTGCTCTTTTATGCTGTTGAGTGTAATTTGTAACTGAGAACGAGGTGGAGCTCCCTGGCTCACACAACAGCTGACACTGCCTAACAATCTCCAACCGTCAAAGGAAAGGAAACCCCACTTGCTCCCAGTGCCCAGCAGAGGGCAATCCCTGCCCGGCAGAGACCGAACTTGGAGTGACACAATGGAATTCCATGTCCAAAACCAGCAAAACACCGTTTTTTAAAACATGACTTAAACCCGTTTACGCAGACAGAATATCCATATCAGCTGAAATCATGAAGGGGTGGGGCATCATATTTAACAAAGGGCTTCCTACACTGCCAGGAAAAGTGCACTTTGCTTTTAGAACAGATTTCACTTAGAATAATATTTTAAAAGCCTCCCTGCCCCACCAACTGCACTGTAACAAAACTTCTACTGAAATGTAAAACCAGCAGATCAGTTCACACCAGGCATAAACCCACATCAATGTGGCAATTTACGGAAAATATTTTCTGAAGTCAGAGCTGAGAGGACACAGCAGCAAAACAAGCTGCAGAGCACTGAAATGCTCCTCGGTGCTGCCATGAGAGCCAGTTCTGAATGAAGGAACTTGTGCTGTTGTACCGCAGGCACTGCCACAGTTACGTCAGCACCAGAGGGAACAGTTTCTGTGACTCACACGAGCATCGTGCGCAGCTTGAGGAAGTCGTTGTGCTCGGGGTTCTCAACCTCAACCACTCCCCAGGGGTACAGGCGGCCTCTGATCTTCTTCCCCTTCACCTCAATCAGTTGATTGGATCCAATTACAGCGAAGGGAATGCTTGCCTAGTTGAGACAGAGAAAACCAAGTTACTGATTTGATTTTTGTCTTTTGTTTCGTCTTCTTTTTTTAAAGAAAGCACTTAAGGAACAGACAGGAGAGGGGGGGAAAGAAATGTTGACAAACGCTACTAAAATCCTTCCCCATCAGAAAAGCAACAAATCCTGTTCCAGGCAACCAACCTCCCCTAATGAACACCTGTAGCTTTGTTAGGATCAGTCTGTATTAACGAGGCAGAGAGGAAATGACTCTGCTTTAGGAACACCTGACTGTTGTTCAAGCACAGCCTGGGCAAGATGTGTCATCTGACATCACCTCATGCATGGAGAGCAGCCAACAGAAACACTCCACATACAGACTGAATGAGCCAGGGAGAGAATGTCAGACACATTCTTCAAGCACCTTTGCAAAGTATCACAGAACAAAGAGGAAATTACTTCAGTACAACCTTTATTATCTCATCTAACAGGAGGAAAGTTGTTAATTAGTGCAGCAACCATAACACACACTCTCCCCCTTGGTGCATGTTAAAATGTTTGAGTCAGAAAACAGATGCAAACAATAGTTCTTGGTGAACAGTGGCCTACACTTCAAAGAAAAAAGAAGATAAAGTCACAACACATTACATTTGGAGTTCTGATGAAACAGATTGGAATAAAAACAATTATAATTCAGAGTCAACATCCAAAGAAAACTGGAATTTTCAGCACCTTGCAAAAGGAATAGAGCCCCTTTAGGCATATTGCAGACTGAAGAACCACTGCAGCAAAATAATAAATGAAGGGTGAAACTTGCCTTTAAAACTCTAGTTTGTTCTTTAAACTCCTCATCTTCATCAGAATCTGCATCAGGGAGCTGATAAATCCTAATGCCATGCTCAGAAATCTCATCCAGAACCTGAAAGTTCACAAAAAAAGAAGAATAATAAATTCTTATTGTAAGAAGAGGGATTCAGTTAAAAATGTTTCACTGATTTGCTAATCTGTCACAAACATGCACCTGACTCAGTGTCCAAGAGGCCAAACAACACAGGCTTTAAGGTTTATTTAAAGGCACAGAAAACAAATGCACTTCTAGAAAACACAGCAAGTAAATCATTAAAAAACACCAGAAGATTTACATGGTACATAATACAGAGCAGACAAAAGCCAAGTGAGGTTAATATGAAAAAAGAGTAAAGCAATGAACTTAGAGAAGGGATTCCTTAGTTACAGACTCAAACCCATTCAGCCCATGTCAAAGTATATTTTTGTGCATTTGATGCATACAAAAATTTAGAAGACAGTGCATATTGCCTCTTGAAATCAAAAAAGACAAAAGCTTATTACTTAAAACTGGAGACAGTCATTACAAACCACTGGGAAAAGAAACCCTGTTCTTGAACAGTTGTCTTTACTGTCACTAATGTCTGAACTTATGTAAAAAATTCAGTGTCCATATTCCCATGTACATTCTTGTCCTGATGAAACCACCCTGAGGGAGCAGCCAGCACAACCCCAGGCCTGTGGCAGTTTCAAAAGGTGGAACAAGTCAACCCTTCCTCCTAAACTGAAGGGAATGCTTCTACTGCCATACTATTAAAATACTATTAAAATACAACAGTCAGCTCCTGTCCCTGCATCAAACACACTGGCAGGATTTCCTTTCAGTGGTGTGAGAGAGCATGAAGAACACAAACTCCACAATGACTCTCTCCTGGAAAGGATCTTGGATGTTGCAGCAGAAAAGGGTGACCTGTGCAATCCTTCCAGAGATGTTCTCCCTGATGAGCTGCAACTGTCACCCCAGCCAGCACCTGGAATAAGCACCTGCACTGCTGCACCAATGAGCCCCTGGGGTGGGCACAGCGGGGCAAAACCAGGCAGGGGTTTGAGGTAATTGCAAAAATATTCAGAAAAGTCTGTGCAAGGACCTGTGATGCCATTACTGTGTATGTAACTGGAGATTAACACAAATACAAGCAGACAAACAGATGAAGAGCAACGAGGGACTGGAGAAGGGACTGGAGCACAAGTGCTGTGGGGAGAGGCTGAGGGAGCTGGGGGTGTTCAGGCTGGAGAAGAGGAG
>JAWWLY010000036.1:6388964-6440357 GCA_035041215.1 Gymnopithys bicolor | reverse complement strand
ATTTCACCTAAGAACTGCTTTTGTGGAAGATGAGTGCAGCTAGAACCTATTTTGTACCAGCTAGAACCTATTTTGTACCAGTTCATTTTGTGTATTTGAACTGACAAAGCAGAACACTCAAATTCCCAGTGAATTACATTGTAAAACTATTAATGTGCCACTTAAATGCCTCCTTAAAATCTTTCAACACCATGCTGGTCCCAAATGCTGAACTAACAAGTGAGCACCCATGACAACTGAGCTGAAGTACAACTGCTGAAAGACCAAAGACACTTTCTTTATAAAAAGTAACAGCTCCACAAACAATATCACTGTGAGATAAAAATCTTTCACCAAGTCAGTACAGCACATTTGCTTTAGCACTGTAGGGGTTGCTCTGCTCTCATGACCAAGTGTTAGACCTACCCTTCTCTTCAGCCTCTCCCTCTCCTTCAGCGTCAGCGTGTCAGCCTTGGCAATCACAGGGACAATGTTGACTTTTCCATGAAGAGCCTTCATGAACTCTACATCTAATGGCTTCAGCCTGCCAGCGAGGAGGGGGAAAAAGGATTTAAAAAAAGGCACGGGGGTTTGTGTTGTTTGTTTAACAGATGAAATGTATTAAAAAATATTTATTTCAAGTGTCTATATAAACAGTATTTCCATAATAAATTAAGCCAAAGACTCTGCTTATCAGCTTGGTTGTGTCCCTTAGAGTTGCAATTAAAATTGTCACTATATAATAAATTGGATATTAAAAGCACTTATGTTTCTGGGTGATAAACAATATCAATAGTGAGTGCTTTAAAACAAGATTCAATGCCAAAAAGAGGACAAAGCAGAGCAGAGCTCTAATCCCCAACAGACCACTTTAATTGCATTGGCCACCTGACAGGGTTGGGAAGCAACTCCATTAACATTACAGCGAAGTTACCAGTTCAAGTAATGAACAGGCTTATGAACAAGCTCTAACCCCCTGAAATACAAAAGCCCAGGAGTGTCTCTTACCCATGGCCAAAAGGAGAGATGAAGTAGAAGCAGCAGTGGACTCTGTTGTCGATGATGTGGCGCCTGTTCAGGCCACTCTCATCGTGCAGGTACCGCTCAAACTGGTTGTCAATGTACTGGATAATTGTTTTGAAGCTGTGGCGTGGGAGGGGAGAGAGAGAAATCTCACATCAGCTTTAAAATAACAGAAGAATCACAGAAAAGATAAGGACAGGAGGAGAATCACATCTTTATTAAAAACATTCCTGTTACAAAAATCCAACTTCCTAGCACTGTATCTAGTACTGAGGAAAACTACTTTGATAATGCCCAGAAGATATTTTCCTAAAACCACCAAGTGTCCACTTATGCCCAGAGCCACTTTCAAGTGTTACTTTGTTCACTGGATGAAAAGTTCAAGTGCAAGCTCAGAAAGAAAGCTCAGAAAAAGGCACTCAGTGCTGAGACAACACAGACAGGAACAGAAGATGGAGGATTTTTCTGCCTCTTTTCTGGGGGTACAGGGTGAGTGTTTGTTTTTAAACCAGCTGACAAATGACATATCCCGGAGATCCTCTTGATTTACAGCCCTGACCCCAGAGCCAGGTTTCTGGAGTTACCTGTGAAAATTCTGGTATTCTGGTCTGTTTGAATCAAGTACAAATAATTTGCAAGTCATGCACTTAAGCATCACATGATTTATTCAGCTGTTTTTGTTACCTTACAGAATCCTTTCCTGTTGACAAGAATAATTCCTACTTAGTTCAAGGCAATTCAAAATATTCCCTACAAAGAAGTAAAGGAGCACAAAATGTGATCACATTGATTACTGAGATACAAAGAGCAGTGACTAGAGAGAGAAAAAACCCACAATGCATTACTAAGAAGATCATTTTAAGCTATTCCAGAGCAGGCAGACACCTGCAAACACCATTAATGTAAAAGGACACTTTATATTGAGTACTGCAGGGGAAGGGAAATGAACACACTGATGCAGATAAGATTAGGCAGATGATTGTGTGTCATGAACATCTCTTAAACTACTTGGGGAACAACTACATAGAAAGCTTAACTTGAAAAATAGGAAGGTCCATATTTCTGTTGCTGAGAAAGCACAAATCTGTTCAGAGACGTTCAGGGAGGAAACAGACAAGGTAAGAGAAAAACATCAGTAATCTGGGAAATGGACACAGAATGCTGGCAAACACTGCAACACACACAACATTCAACCCAGGGCTGCACAGCTGTGAAGAAGACAATAAAAGAAAGTACTAAGAAGGATGGCAGAGATCCTGGAAGGAATTTGATTTTCCAAAGTTGAGTAAGCATTTGGACTGAGAAGGAATAAATCCACAGAAGCACGTTCATACACATTCACATCTTAGCAAGACTGGGCTGTTCTAAGTTGTACTACAGAGGACAACACAGCAAAACATGGAATTTATGAGGTTTTCCCCTTAGTGCTGCTCTTTTAAGAACAAGCATCT
The DNA here is from genome assembly GCA_035041215.1 of Gymnopithys bicolor. NCBI lineage: Eukaryota > Metazoa > Chordata > Aves > Passeriformes > Thamnophilidae > Gymnopithys > Gymnopithys bicolor. The sequence continues at coordinate 6,437,904 of JAWWLY010000036.1, read as the reverse complement.
TAACACCTAAATGGGTTGAAATACAACAACATGGTTTATGTTCCTGTTGATCTTCGATACTTCTCTGGTACTCAGCTGGGACTGAAGACATAAAATACTAGGTCAGAAACCACGCACTAACAATGGGAAAGAACTATCACACACTGCTCTGGCAATGCCATTGGTTTACGTGCAGTTTTCTCCCTCCAGCAGCTGCGATTTTCCCTGTAAATACGGTGTCAGTGTCCTGGACCTCCTGACTTCGGGAAACACCTGGCTCAGGCACGGTGCTGTCACTGCTTGGGAGACAGCACATCCTGTGTGGTAACAGCAAACAACACCACTGCTGCATTTAAACCCACTGGGGGAAAGGAACAATACTGTGAAGCTGCCAAAACCCATAGAATTTAACTTAAGACAGCTTAAAAAAAATAAAGTTAGCAGCAGCCAGAGGGCAGCTCTCAAAGAATGACCTGTGACACCAAAAGCAAGAGGAAACAACGTGTACCATCAGCAAGATCTAACGAGTTCATCTGTAGACTTTTTGTCAACCATCCTCTTGAGGTCAGATTTCACACAAAAATCTGTGCACCAAACAATTTCTTTCCTCCCCTGATTAGTTCCTTTCTCTTCTGTCTCATGAGAGATGTTACTTCAAGTACACTCTCCTCTCATGATCCCAATGGACTCACACATGGAAAAGATGCTGAATGTGTCAAACCTCCCACCCTAAAGAATCTGCTGTTCTCCAAACACACCTAAACTGCTGCCAGGGACAATTCCAGATGGTTTGACTGCAGAATACAGAACTCCAGCCAGCACTAAAGCTTCACAAAGAACCCAAGAACTTATCACTGTGGTTAACTGTGGTTCACCTCCACCTTTCCTCACAGGCTGCTTTAAGTACAATGGCATCTGGAAAACAAGAAATGCTCTACTGTAGAAAATGTGTTGCACTAAATCTGTAACAACTCCTTTCTCAATCCAATATTGTTGTTCTTCCAATCCAGAAGACCTTCTAAAGCACATAATCCTTACTGGCCCTTCTTCTGTGACACAAAATAGATAAAAATTTACCTCAGCTCCCATCCATCAAAGTCAAATACTAAAATTTAGCCCTTTCATCCAGGCACAGAGACCAAAAGCCACTTGGAAACCTACTCAGCAGAAAGATATTTGGAACACTACCAGTGACTGCTGCCTCCTAAAGACACTGTGCCAGTTTGGTTTACCTCAGTTCAAAAATAGCCTCAGTAGAATTCATCACCCTGAAAAACAAGCAGTCTGCACTAATTGCAGCCTTCCCAAAAGAAGGGCTCTGTAAACCTTGGATCATGATCAGCACCACCAACCATCTAATCATGGCTGCAGGAAATGCTCCTGAACACAAACTTAAATTCAAACTTGCTCCTTCCTCTGAACTACCAAGGAAGGAAGGAAGGTGGTGGCTGCACTGAGCTCGTCTTCACCACAGTTCAGAACAAAGAGTCTGTCCATCCAAATCCCTGTGACATCCTGTAAGATTAACAGACTTTGCCAGTGACACTCACTGTGACTCACAGTCCTTTAGTGGGACACAAGCAAAGCAAAGAGGTATCACTAACTGCATCTTTTTGTCCTGCAGTATGAGAGTACTATTTGTTCCTGCCATGCATTTTGATGTTTAAGATTTGTCCCAGAAAACCATGTACAAACCAGTAAGTGTTTCTATACTGGGTCTGAATCACCAAGGAATGACTCTATTCAGCAGGACTCCAAGAAGAAAGGGGGACAATCCAAACACGCAGGTCTCTAAGAAACATCTTAAGAGAATAAACAAAGGGCATTAGAACACAATCAACAGGAAGAGCTCTCAGCAACACAATGCTCAGGCTGCAGTCTGGGCTCCAGCGGAAGGAAGCTCTAGTCAACAGTGCACAAAACAAGCAAGACCACGGGGCAGGCCAGAAAGATGCCTTTGTGCTATTCCAAAAGTACCTTTTTTTTTTTCAACTTACTGAAGTAGGAAAAGTAGGAGGAAAAATAAAATCTCACTAGAGCTTCACTTTCAAACTTTCATTTAGTGTATTAGAGGATTCCACTGCCTTCACTTTTGCTTTGTTCCTACAGACACACCACAGAAAGAGGAGAACCCCCTGTCTGATACCAATGTTCTTCAGAACACTCCAGATAACACAGCACTGTCAGAGAAAGACTACAGAACATGCTATTAGCACTCCAGATGTTTATTTCACCAGCTATTTGTCTCTTTCCTGATCTCTGCCTCACACTGGAGGACTCAAATCAGCCTGTATTAGTTCCATGCCTCCTTTCTCTGCACAGCCACTCTGTTTGCCTGATCACCACCCCACAAAACAACCAGTGTCAACAAAATTAACAGCTAAGCAAGATAAATATTGTTAACACTTCTTAAAGGCCATTCATGTGCACACTCAAAATTAAGCTTCTAATTGCACTGCAGTAATTCAGGCATCCTCTTAAGCACATTAATATCTCATCTTTATTTGAAAAACGTTTTCCACAGCTAAAGACAATTGCCTGAGTAGGATTATTTGGAAATTACATTTATCAACTTAGTAATTCTAATTTTGTTACAAACTCCCCAGTTCCTTCCTAGCTATTTTACCATTGTCTTTTTTCACAGTCTTTATGTTAAAGCAATTGCATATTTTTTGTAGTGTATCTGCTGACAATTACTTCATCCATTTAAGACTATCAGCAATATTTAGGCCAGAGAGAGCTAAGTAGGAACTTCATCACAAAAAAAGGAAATTGTGGCTACCCAAATTGCTAGTGGGACATATCAAGGACAGGGAACAAAAAGCACTGTCTTAAAAACATGGAAACTGGATGGGCCAGAGACACAGAAAGGAAAAGGCAAAGAACAAACTTCCCCTCCATCAGAATTCCACCCCACTGGAATGGCCATGGAGACAAAGAGCTGCCTGCAGATGTGACAGAGCCCCACTGGAGGAGAGGCATTAACTTTGAGGCAGAATCACAGACAGCCTGGAGATCCCCAACCAACCCCCTAAAAACATGAAAGAGCAGTTAGAAAATGGAAAGGGGAAGTTGTAGAACGTAACAGACACACTGAGGCAGTCTGTGTCAGACACAGACTCTGTAACAAAGCAGCATTTCCACACATACCAGTCCTGGCTGTTAATGGCATCTCCATATCCTGGTGTGTCAACTACTGTTAAACGCAGCTTCACCCCTCGCTCCTCTATCTCTACTGTAGAGGCTTCGATCTGAACTGTCCTCTCTATTTTCTCTAAAATAAAGGAACATTTGCAGTGTTATTATGCCTATCAATTGCTGCAGAAACCCCTGCAGGAAGAGCAATAGAGGAGGGACTGCCATCGGCAGTGGGTTGTAACCTACACAACAGTAAATATTCTAAAGAAATAAACAGGCTGGTAGGCAGAATTTACCACATTTCTGTAAAAAACCAGCAGCAGTGAATTAAAAGGGAGGTTACTCATGACAAAAAGCCAAAATAAAACTGTAATACTCAAAAGCATGCCAGACTCTGTCAAAAGGGAGTTACAGCTCTAAGCAGGGTTTAAGGCATTACAGGCAGAAAGCAGGAGAAGCAAAGGGGATTAAAGCAAAAGCACATTTAGGTACTGACACCTGAAAGGATTGTGTGTTGGCTTTTTAACTGCAACTGATGAAGAAACAAAAGCTGAGTCTTGGAAAGAAAATATAAATGAGAAAATGACATTTCAACAAAATATAATTTGGAGGATTAAAAGATCTAGGCAGCACTGAGGAAGGGTGCCAGGGGTGAAGTTATTGAATGAAGCAATGTCAACTGAAAGAACATGGAATTTTATAGGATGTGTGCTGGAGGAACTGCAGAACCACATTTACCTGCAGCTCCAGGAATGTAACGCTCTGGATAGAGATCAGTCAGGAACAGGCTGTTAATTAAAGTGGATTTGCCTAAGCCAGACTCACCTACAAACAGAACAATTCAGGTTATTAAGCATATAAACTTCTTACTCCAAGCTTTTTAAAACACCTCATCCTTCTCCAAGTCCACATTATGGAGGAAAAATAATTTGCTCATCAGGATCCACCCCAGCTTTTGATACAAAAACATCAAAGGTTCAGCTGAGCACTTTGAAAACACCGGAAAAACGAGTTTCCAGAGTGTTCATAAATGTTACATGAAAATTCTAAGTTTACAGTAATAGATGTCACAATGAAAGCTGAAAGGTCACCCAGCACTTTGGCAATAGATCTAGAGATAATTCAGTTACTTAAGGAAATTAAAACCTTTTTCATTTAAACTTACAAAATCAAGAGCTGTAACTCTCCTGTTGAAAATTTCTGAGTGTTTTAAGGTTTTCCTAAGCTAGAAATTGAATCTGGACAGTGTTAGGAAGGAGAATGAGTAAAGCAGTCCCAAATAACAGTCAAGTTTGGCAGCCTTACAGCTAAGCCTATACATGTTCTATGAAACCAAAACCCATAATGGATATTATTCAAAATTCACCTCAAAAGTTTCATAATTTTGTAACTTCAGGTCACACAAACTTTGTCCTACATGAAAGTAATAAAGTTAAACTTGTAAATCTAACTACTGAGTTTCAACAAATCACTTTTTTTCCTAACCCAAGGAATCAAAGGACTCAGTATTTAGAACAATTGGCATATTTTAGATGCTACTGAGGGATGGAAAAGTTATTTGTATTTATCATCACAAACTACATGAAACAAGAGCTCTGCACTTGACACAAACTACCAATTCATCTCACAAACACTGCTGAGCAGTGTCACCAAATTATCCTCAAGGGCACTCCAGTGCCCAGAGACTAAGATGAAGTGCTCTGCATCCCTTCTCATTTTCCTTATTCAGTAACTACTACAGAAAAGTGACAGTTCTGTGGGGTCCTTTCCACTGGTTTGACACTAAACTGAATCAATGCAAACATAATTCAGCTCATGGTTGGGAGAGCTTTGTGCCTCCCTCAAAGGCAGAGGAGCTCGTTGACAGAGCAGGCAAAGTACAGGTTTATCAGACACTGGAGCGAGTCAGAACAGCAGAAAACACAACAGCAGCATCAGCACCTCAACAGTGTCAGAACAGCAGAAAACACAACAGCAGCACCACCACCTCAACAGCGAGATACTCACCATGTGCCTTCACACCCTGAGTTGGGGAAAGGAGTCAAAGAAAGATTAACAACCATCCCTGCCATCTGACAATGAGTCAGGAACACAAAAATGTCCTGTTGGCTCAAAGTCATCATCTCTCATCACTCCCTCCTACTAAATATGGCAAAATGGTGAGAGATTGAACTGGAAAGCCCACAGAGGTTCAGAGCTGCTTCCTCCCTGTCAGTCAATTGCTGAGCAGCAAGACAGGTACAGCTCTGTGAAAGAAAGTTGTTATTGTGCAACAGTCAAAACCACTTCAAGAAGTGACTTACCAACCACCATCAGAGTGAATTCAAAGCCCTTCTTCACAGACTTCCTGTGAACCTGGTTGGGCAGATTAGCAAACCCCACATAGCCTGCCGAGTCCGAGAACTGAGGAGAGAACAAAGCTGGGAATAAATGAGAGCCTCTTCCCCCTAAAAGGCTGAAAACAAGTTCAGCTGATTCCACACAACAGAGTGCAGAGGTCTATAAACCCCACAGAAAAACAGAGAACGAAACAATTTTTTGCTCCTATAGCAAGGCAGACCCTGAAACATTTACCAAGGTGATAGAAACAGAAACCAGATAACCTTGGCTACACATAAACAAAAGGCTCTCCTTGGATAAAATTAAATCTGCAAACTTGCAGGAACACACTATTATTAATCTTAAGGTGTAAAAATAGCTAAAAATCCCCAAAATATCTGTTAAAATTTAGTACCTGCTGCTACTATCACCTTCTATAAAAACAATGCATGTGCTTACATGTAAAAACCAGAACACTCCTGCAGGGACTACAAAGATACAACCACACAGAGGTGTAGCTTTGCTTGTTAAACTGCTCAACACAATCTTTCACTTCTAACACAAAAGCAGGAAGAAGAAACATGCCTGGAAATCCTATGGAGTTGCTCTGGGCTGTGAACAGGGCAGGCTGTGTCAACACCTGTTATCCACTGCCTGAAAACCCAACAGGGGCCCACCCAAGACCTGCAGCCCCTTCGGGGACCTGTGACCCCCCTGGATCCCGTGTTTGCCTCACAGGTGAATTCAGGATGAGGATGGGGTTGTACAATGCCACACACTTCCAGTGGGGCAGGGGGAGACAGCTTAAAAGGCAATTATTTATTAACTAAAAATCTTCTTAAAGCCCACCCAGGTGGGCAAAAACGTTAGAAATGAACGTTTGCCAAATGACATTTCCTCAGGTAAAAGCACCATTGTAACTGTGTAAGCAAACACCAAAGAGCCAATTCTTAGAACCACATGCAAGCTCTGTTTCTATGAAACACTAATAAGGTATCATTTATTCACAACTTTACCACTTCATTAAAACCATGAGTGTTTTCAGAAGTTGAGCAGAGTCTAAACAAAACTTTGGCTACAGAGCCTTCTCTTTACCTTCACTTTTTCACCTGACTGAGACATGTTTCGTCACTCCAAGGTTCAGACACTGGAAAAAAAAGACATAGTGCATGTCAGCTGATTTGAAGGTTACATTCATTTTAATCACCAACTAATCAATTGCAAATAATAATAATAATAATAATTAATAATAACAACATAATAATAACACAATATTATAATAATAATTATAATAATAATAATAATTTATTCTAATAGATTCAAGGATCACCACAATAAACAGCCCACAATCAAAATATTTGCTTCTGAAAGAAATTACTCAGGATTATCCAAACCAGAATACTCCATTTAAATACCTGAAAGTTTCAAAACAGAAATATTCCTTTAAAATCCAAAATATTAAAATTCAGTATCATAATAACCTGCCATCCACCCTTGTCTTTAAAGCAGGAAAATTGTCTACTGAAAGCTGATGCTGAGTATGCATGGTACTCCTGATGTAATGATTGTTAATTAGCTAAACATGAAATCCAGATATTCTCTGTTCCCAACCATGGTTGGATATAAAAGCATAAGGAGGTCCTTTTCCCTTCAATTTTTACTCTTTAAACTTGCTATGTTTCTCTTAAATATGGTTTACAAGCAGTTGAAGGTAATGTAACTGTTGCCCAAAACCTCCATTTGAGAATTATTCCCACAGACAGCAGTGCTCATGAGGGCAGGACCCCCACAATTCCCAGGGAAGGGTCAGAACACACCATTACTTTCAGTCCCTTCCAAGTCCTGTTGCTGAGTGGGGCACCACTCTTGGCTACCCCACACTGCCCGTGACAACTCACCCCCATGGGAAGGGCCATCAGAAACCGATTTGTTCTTTGCTCCAGGCACCCAGAACAGCTGGCCCTTGGCAAGCCCTTATCTCCTTGCTCAGGGATGTCAGTGGTGCCACAGATGAGTTATCACAGAGCAGCCAGGCCCTGTCAGTGAGAGCAGCCCCAGCAGGGGCAGGAAATGCAGCAGGGCAGGAGCACCTCACAGCTTGGGCTGCTGGCAGGGCAGCTCCTGGCCTGGGAAGGCAGGGACGTGACCCAGGCAGGCACCTGTGTGTGTTCAGACAGAAACACTTTCCTGTTGGGCAGCAGGAGCCATTTCAGCAGGATACAGACCAGTTCTGGCACTGGCAGTTTGGCAGTGAAATCCAAGCAGAGACACACCAAGCTTTGCACTGAAGGAAAAGTAAATTTAGCAGAATTGCCACTTGGAGTTTGACAGGAAAAGTCTTCAGCTCCCAAGGCATTTCACCTGCTCTGCAGCAGGCACTGGAAGTCCTGGCAGCTGTGCAGACACCAGCCAGCCTGCAAGCAAAGAAAGGCTTCTCTCCCCCAGCTCTCTGTCCCCCTTACCCAGTTCATTTGTTTGCTAATGAAAGTCAATACATGCACTGCCTGGAAAACAAGGAGGTCCCAATCCTAACCATTTTCTGACAGTCTCTAATTGAGTACTCCTCAAAAAACATCCCTTAAGAAAGGTTAGGGGAGAAAAAAGAGCTTGTTTTTCTTTGACCAATATGCAAGGACTCATTCCAGCCTCCAGCCAACCACTGCTACAGACCCTTCAAGAGACAGTCCCACTGACAGATGTAACTCACTGCACTGTCCACATCTCACTCCTAAGTTTGGGAAACTCTGTTGTCACCTCGTAAAATCAGTAACATAATTCAAGAGTTTAGAAAAGTTCATAAATAGCCAGTGAGTACTAAAGTAAACAGACCTGGCCCATCTCCCACAGTGATGCCAGATTAGAAGCCACCCAATACTGTCTATAGACAGGAGGGGGAAACTCAGGTTTCAGTAATTATGGCAAATTGCCTGACACCTCTGCTTTAAACTGACAGCACAGCCACATCCACCGGGGCATCACCCAAGAGACTTGATTAAGAAGCAGAAGAGTCACAATCATTGTCAGCTGACGATGGCACATTTGGCTTTAAAATCAGTCTGTCTCTCATAAAAACCTACATTTACAACAACTTGTTCCATAAATATAACTTACAAAAACTGCTTCCTGAAGGCAAACCATGTTCACCTTTTGTCTTCCCCGACCAAAAAGCTGCAGCACAGCTACTCTGATCACATCACACCTGCAGCACGTGCTGCCAGGAACAGGCATCCAGTTGGTCATTTCCCACTGTCACTTGCTAATTAGGAATATCCTAACTAAAAGTTACCTCAACAACAACCAAACCCACCTGCCGTTCCACAACTCATTAAGGCCCTGAGGTTCACTTGAGAGCTCAGTTACTCAGCCACGACACTCTTTGCAACTCCTAACACTGCCCTCCGGAGGTCTCCTGGAAAACCAACCACCCACCGGCCCCGGATGACCACGGGCTGTCTTCCCGAAGCTCCACCACAGAGCACAAATCAAACCCTCGTAATTAACACAAGGCCACACGTTAAACCTTCTTCCAGCCCCAACCAACCACAGCTCTCACAGCACTGCTACAAGGGAGGCCTTGGCGCTGAACCAGCCTGTGCTGAGCACCAGTGACCACTGAAACCCAGAACCCTCTGCACACAGCCCAGTCAAACAGGTAAAGAACATGAAACAGCCTCTGACAACACTCTGGGCAATCCTGCAACTGGGAATTGTAATATTTAACTTCTCACCAATTTCCCAGAATAAAACGTAAAAAAATGTAACTTAGGCAAAGCAGAGCAAGCCAGGCCTGTTCTGTTCCCTTCAGATTTTCAAAGCACACCACAAGATAAGCAAAGCAGCACATGGAAAACAGTACACAGAGAAAGGAGCAATTAAGATACGATTGCAACAACTTGCAAAAAGCAGCGAAACTTCATCTGTAAGTAATTCTGGGCCCTATCCAGCAGGTCTAGCAGAAAAAAGGACACTGTGCTACAGCACAACAATGTCCAGACCTGCTTCCGAACAGCAAATGACGCAGCAAAGTCTCATTTTGCATCCCAGCAAATTCAACCCTAAACAACGTGATGCCTGGCAATGGAAGGGAGCAAATTGCCCCTGAGCTGGGTCACAGCTCCTCCCCTGCCAACACAGGGGCCTGGAACGTGCCATCCCTCCCTCCCTCTGCTGCTGAGAACGGTGTTCCGGTGAGAGACAGAGGGGGGAAGGAAAATGGGTCATTTCCTTTGTTCCTGTCAGGATGCAAGAAGTAAACTGTTAGGAACAGGCAGACTGGGAGCTTCTTAATAGGAACCAGCACAAAGAAAGGCCCATGAAACACGTACAGAGAGGGATTCCATATAAGGGCCTCAAACAACACTACAGTGATCACTTTAAAGGGACCTTACAAGCATCTCTATGAGCAGAATAACCCCCCTGATTTCTCAGATGAGGCTTCTTCCTTCACATCTGAGATTATATAACTCCAATGCTTTGTTAGAAGTATTTAATAACCTAATAAGGAACTACATAAAGCAATAAAGACTTAAGCAGGTTTCCCAGTGCTGGGAATGGTCTCAGCAACACCAACATTCTGAAGTTACTTTTCAGACTTAAAGCAGAGAAACGCCAAGAATACGTCAGTGAAATACCAGTATTTGTGGTTTCTCACAAAAAGAACTACTAAATCACAGGAAGAAATGCCACAGTCAAGTACTGAGGCACAACAATAATGAAAAAAATTACAACTCTGCTAAGTGTCCTGCACACAGAGAAACTATAAAGTTATGTGAAAATTAGAAACTTCCTCACCATATTCCAAACTGGACAGAGGGATACACAAATACAAAGCAGTTAACTTCTTTTTTTTTTTTTTTTGGCAGCTTACTCACTCTAAGTTGTGTGAATCACTGAACTCTACCGAACAAGGGAGCACAGCAGAGCCTGTTCTGTGTGCCTTGCTCCCAGCACATCCTCACCCCTGCAGTGGGAAGCCCCCTCTCATCCCTCCCCCTGTATCAACAATCACAGATGAGTTCATTTTCCTCATTAGAAACAGGTGTTACCAATTGAAGGAATTCTTGTTTAAACATTAACGATTCTACATGACTCTCACTCAGGAAAATGACAATCACTTCCCCCACGCACGGAGGTCACAGAACCACAACACCCCAGCTGTCACCTCTGCAAACAGACCACACCAAGTGGGAGCTACTGATCTGGCTCTGAACTCGTGGTCAGGGCTCCTGATTCACACAGACTTCATTCTGATGGTGTATTTGAACCAGGGACATTCCATGGAGATTACTGGTGGGAATGCACCAAACCTGGAGCGTGCCTGAGCCTTCCCAGCACAGGGAGCAAGGCCCAAGCAAGTCAGACAGACCCACCTGTGTGAGCACTGTTCTAAAGAGGTCAAGAACAAGCAATGCACAAATCTAAAGCTCCAATCCTAAATATTTTATTTAAAGTTCCATTTCAACACTAACAACACAACCTCCTTTCTTACTGTTATTTCACTGAATGTGGTCACTTGAAAAGCACAAAGGAGACAGTGATACTGTTCTCAGCAATGATCAGTTTTAGGGATTATGTGCTTCCTATGCCAGCAGCTTTGGATGCTGTTTTTGCTGAGTTACTGTGTCAAAAAAAATACTGCAAACAGATCTGAAAACATGAAAAGCTGGGTTTTTTTTCAAATTAAAAAGCTGAACACATTAGCCACATCACCCATGAGGAAACATGCAGCTCTGCCTCACCCCACAGAGCTAAAGTACAATCGTGTACACGCAGCTAATGCACAGCAAACTGGTAGGGGTGGATGTTAAATCCAAATCACACCTAAGTCCCGTGACCCCACGGAGTCTCTGACATGCCCGTGAACAACAATTAAAGACTAAAAAACCACAAAACCAAGAAGGAAAGCCCAGGCTGGGCCTGTCGCCGCAGCCGCTCCCGCAATTCCAGCGGCATCCCAGGAATGCCGAGCGCAGGCGGCACTTCCGGCTCCATCCCCGCATCTGCGGCCGAGCCGGGCCGGGCCGGGCTGACCCTGCCGTGCTTGGACACGAACCCCGTGTGCGCGAACCGGGGGCCCGGCCCTGCCCCGCAGCGCTGCTGCCTCCCCGCACACGGCGGCACAAATCCAGGCCGAGCCGGGCCGAGCCGGGCCGGGCCCGCACGGGCAGAGTCCCCGGGGGATGTGCCGGCCGGGCCCGCACGGGCAGAGTTACCCGGAGGATGTGCCGGCCGGGCCCGCACGGGCAGGGTCTCCGCCCCGGGGGATGTGCCGGCCCGTCCCGGAGCTCACCTCGGCCCCGCGCCCTCAGCCCTCACCCCGGGCCGCTCCGCCGCCGCCGCCGCCCCGCCAGGCCGCGCTCCGCCCGCATCCCACACGGCACCGCGCACAGCGCCCGCCTACCCCGCGCCATGGGCCGGGCCCGCGGGGGCACCGACAGCAGCGCGGAGCGGGCACAGAGCGGGGATAAAGCGGGCACAGAGCGGGGATAAAGCGGGGAGAGAGCAGGGAGAGGGGACAGAGCAGGGACAGCGCGGGGACAGCGCGGCCCCGCCCGGCCCGGCCCGCAGTGCCGCCCCAGGGTCGCTCCGAGGGGCCCCCACCTGCGGCAGGTGTGCGGTGCTGCTCGCAGTGAACCCTCCCGGCACGGAGCGCACACGCAGCCACAGCTCCGACCTGTCCCGCTGTCCCGCCGGGGGTGGCACGGCTGGTGGAACGCCTGGCTGGCTGTCACCTGCTCGCTCACACATGGAGCGAACTTCTCTCCCAGACTGTGCTACAATTCCAGTGTACTTGTGCTTGCACTGCTCCCTTTCCCCGCGGCGTTCCCTCGGTGTCACCGCGAAGGGGCGATGGCATCCGGCGCGAAAGGTTCCCGGAGGACACCCGGAGCGTAACTGATACCTACAGGTTACAGGAACATATCGCTTGCTGGTGGAAACTGTTACAGAGCTCAAACACTGACTCTGTCCAAGCGCGAACACTGCCAGCAGGAGCTCAGGGAAGGCTTTTCCCAGCCATTCCCAGAGAACGGTGTCCCGGGAAGTTCCCAGCGCTCTATCCGTGCGTTCTGCAGGGGGCAGTTCGTAGGTGTGACCCAGCAGCACATCTTTGGACTCACAGATCTGAACGCCAAGGAGCACGTTTCTGTTTTGTCTGCATTTCCATCCATAAAGCAAACAGGGTTGCAGCTCACAGCAGGAGAACGTGGAAGTGAAACAAACGCTGCTGAAGACGGACTGGCATTATTTGCTAATTCAGTTTGTGCTCTTATTATCAACTGAGAATTGGTATGATTTGGGTAAGAGCAAGATAAAAGCCAATGAAAGTGCAACCAAATTCCATTTTCTGGGACAAAGTGTAATGTTGTAACACAAAGATCTGTAACAGTTCATCCTTGGAGGAGTTAAAAGGTGGAAGTTCAGTCTTCTTTAGAATTAATGTCTTATTTGAAGTTATTCCATGGATTTCCATATAGGTGTTTTGTACTATCCCCAAAGGAACAGCCAGGGCAGTTTTTTTCTTTCACAAAATTAGAACACTGTGATGGACACAACATTTTGCTCACTTGCAGCTCTTACACTTAACTGTTTAGTATGTGAAGAAATTGTAAGGTATTAGCACAGATCATGCAGAGTCAGGTGGAAGTCAGTGCTTTGCCATGACTGTCACTCCTTTGCTTTGGCAGAGTCCAGTGTGGTGGGTGAAACAACCTCTAGAAATTTCAGACAACCCATTACTGAGGCATACCAGTAGCTTTCCCAAGTCATGGCTGACCAACTGTGACACAAAAATTTCAGGCAAGTCACAATCCTCCCCAAAACAGTCCCATTGTGCCAGAAAACGACATAAGGAAGGGCCCCTGGGGTGAGAGCAGAGGTCAGTTCCAGCCAGTGCCCTGCTCTGCAGTGCCCAGTAGCAGATGCTTGGGAAGAGATAAAAGCAGCATCGTGCCTGTGTATCCTCCTGGTTTCCTGCAATCTGGAGCTCAGCAGCTTCCTGAGCCAAAAGGTTTATCTTGGTAGTTCTCTCTTCCATGAATTTTTCTTTTTGGTTTTTGAACCCATTGAAGCCATCTTGACTTCTGGCATCCTGTGGCAGTGTCACAGGGCATTACCCACTTGGAGAAAATGTGCTTTTGTTACTTTCATAATCTGTTACCAGAGTCATGAAATTGCAGTTCAGAGCAACTCCAGTCAGCAGAACTGGAACTCTTTGGGGTGTGTGACTGCAAAGTGCTGGGAATGGCAGACACTGACAGCAAATGCAGGCCCACAAAACATGTCCTGCATGTCCATTGCTTGCCACACTGGTATTAGCAGAGCTGCACACACAAGAAATGGTTGTATTGAAGAGTGTTCCTCCTAACTGGTTAATTAGTCCAGAAAAGTTCATGCTGTGAACAGCAGCCTGACTGTGAACCACTCATTCCCAGAATTATTCTTTTTGAAAGAGTTTTGTTCAATTCTTCCCCTGGAAGTTCCAGTGCCTTTCATAGAAGTCCCTGATACATCCAGGTTTACATTAGCAAAAGCACAATTAGAGTGTTTCCTTGAATTCAAATGTTAACTGTGTGTGCAGTCATACCTTAGCAAGTTAGAAACACCTTATCCATTCAGCAAAATACATTATATGTCTTTTGTTCTGGTCCTTACCAGGGAAAAAGGTGTCTTATTAATTATAATAATATAAATACAACCATATAAATGAAAACTAAGTTGAGCTTTAATAAATAAAACAGCTCCACATTTCTCAACATTACTTCTGTTAAATTAAACTTTTTTAAAATATGAACTACTTAGGCAAAATAAAACTTTCCTTTTTTCAGTTGTGGGATCCCTTTTAACCTGATTTTCTTTTATTTCAGTCTGTTGCCCACACAGCTGAATGTTTGGAAGTTGAGCCTAAACTCCTGTGTGATTGCTGTGATGGCTGCACTCTAAAAGTAATTCATGGAGATACTGGCCCAGTGCTGTAAGACACTGAGCATCTGGAACTCTCCCCGGAGATAAAATTACCCAAGTCCTGATTAAACAATCAAATGCATAAATTCTTTTCATTTCCATAAGGTTCCAGTTTGGTTTTGATTCAGAATAGCTGTGTGTGCTTTGCCAAATTACAGTACGTGGCTCCAGGTCCAAGCCTTTTAGAAATAAATGAGCTGCACACTGTGGGTGAGATCCTCTTTTAAAGGATTAGCAGAGAAAAAGGTACTTAGAGTGTTCCCTGGGTTCATTTTTAGAATTTGGGTGTGCTGATAGACAGAAATTTCAGGGCAAACTTTCCATTGTCTGATACCATTTGGTAAACTCCTGATTGGATCAAAATGCTCTTCAGTGAAGGGCTTTATCTGTGCAGTCACTGACAGGGAGAACCTCTCCAGCACCTCATTTGCTGTTTTTGCAGACTTGCTGCCTCAGGAATTGGAAATACCATGTCCACAGAAAGCTGGTCTCTCTACTGAGCCCTTCTGAAGTCCTCAGCTCAGAGCAGGAGCTCTGGCAGGGCACAAACAGGAAGCCAATATCTGTGGAGACACCAGGATTGATTGACTAAAGCTGCTTTACAAGTTACTGAGAAATCCATAAGAAAATCTGCAAGAGATTAATATTTCTCCTTGCTGCAACAAACCCCTTCTTTTTTAGTGACACACTATAAGAAGCAAAGATTTTGTTTGAATTATAGCAGTCTCAGAGGGACAGAAGTGCTTCTTTTGCATTCACAAGCACACACAGGCCCTGCTTTTCAAGATGTTACTTATGGCAATGAAGAAGCAATAAAAAGAACTACAAATACTCTCCAGTATAGGATGCACTTTGCATCTTTTCACCAATAACAGCCATACTTTCCTCTTACTGGTAACCACCCTCACTTTTAAGAAGGAAATCATGATTGACAAGACAGGTGCACGTTTTTCCCAAGAGCAGGGCTTGTCTCAGAGGTGTGTTTGGAGCCGGGTCAGCACTGCTACAATGGGAGGAGGTGTCCCAAACCTCCCATGTGTTTTAAGGAATGCAGATTTCCTGGGACAGCAGATAAATGTCATACATTTCCCATCACTAACCCTGAACAGTTTTCAGTAACTCCAAGGTCATGTCTTTGCTAATCACTTTCAGCATTTGCAATGTGTGTTTCAAACAATGGCGTCTGGCGTTGCTGACGCTGTTTAGGGACTGACATCTGTGCAATCTGATTTCCCAGCAATTACACGGCAAAGAGATCTTCCAGGGGCCTGGTGCACCACAATCTGGGGAAGGAGCCTGACTCTGGAGGAGGACAAAATTAAACTGCACTTCTCCTGAAGGAAACATGCTGAGAATGGGCAATCAGGCATGAACCAATGTATATTTCCTACAGCTTCCCCCTCCCCGTCCTGCATATCCAGGCCGTAGCACATTCTCAAGATCTGTCTAGGGCATTACAGACAAGTATTGGGGGTGGCATGGCCTAAGCACATATTCAGTGTGATCTTTTGATGAACAGGGTGATCAAACAACACTGGAAAGCTTCAAATGCTGATCAAGAAGTTTGTACATAGAGGAATTCAAGTAGGAAGATGGTTCTAATGACGATTTAGCACAGTTAATTTCCTCATTATGCAAGGAAAGTGCCTTTAATTCTGTCTCAGCATTCCCAGCCAGCCCCTGGCTCCTCCAGCCACAGAGGGGGTGTGAAACAGAAACTGATACAGCACTAGGGCAACTCTGTTTGCAAAGGGATATACACAAAATATAAGAAGGCTGGAAGCAGATTTATAACCTCTCTCACAATTTTTCCAACTATATATATCTGTTCCCTTCTTTTCTTTAACCTGAGTCTTGTCACTTCGCCACTGAGGGGGAACAGCAGTGTGGGCATCCACTTCTCAATCCTGAAGGGCAGCAGCAACACTTGCACTAAAAAAAGTACTTGATTCCTCATCATTAGCACCAGTCACTGAGCACCACCGACTCCTCTTGCAAAATTCTGGTCTGGCTTTTAAATCATTGTTTCCCTTTGTTCAAAAGATTATTTAAGAGGGGAAGTAACAATTTCACGTTAACCACTTCTGCTTCTTTCCAAAATAAACCATCTTTAAATAAGCCCTATAGTGAAATTGTGCACTTTCATTTCCTAATAACCTGCTCATCTGACAAGGACTCATTCCCGGGTGCCAACCTGCTGATGTGTGACACTGGTCTGAAGACACACTGCTGATGTGCACGTACTTCCTGCAGCCCTGTCTTACTGCAGAGTGTGCACTCAAACTCCAGCTAAACCGCTTCTCTTGGGAAAAAGAGTTACATTTAAAGGATAATTCAGAAAGGAGTAATCTTCACTGAGAAACCTCAGGCTTTCTAAATAAAGAACCACTTGCCTAACCACCCTGTATTTGTAAATCTCCTTGCCTTTATTTCAGCACTAATTAGAATACAAAATATGGCACAAAATCAGTCTCTAATAGGATTCCTAATTCTTCACCTTTGCTTATGTCTGATCCAAAAGTTATGGTAAGCTGTCTCAAGATCACTGGGCTTTTAATTAATCCTTTGACTCATACTCCATCTTATTCACACAAACAAGACCAGGTTTGTGCATAAGACTGATCCTAAATGTCATTCACCTCTCTGTCATCCAGATGCTTAATATTTTAGGGATGAGAAAGAGCAGAAGCTCTTAGGCAGGGAACACTCCACAAGTTACAAACCAAGCGTGCTCTACAGACTACATTTCAGGTGCCCAAAGGCAAATCTATCCAAACATTGCTGGTGGGAGGCTTTGGGGCTGGGCACAGCCCTGGCAGGACCTGCGGGCTGGGCACAGCAGTTCTGTGCCATGGGACAGGGTTCACACACCAGGACAAGCAGCACTGGTGAGAGCCTGGACCCCCCTTTGCAGCCCTCCCAGTAGCTCTGTGCCTGGGATTTGTCCTGATTATGTCAGGAAAAGAGCAAACCCACAATCACCTCTAATCCCAAAGCCCCTTTTGCTGTGGTGTGGCTCCTGTGCGATTGTTCTCGGCCTGAACACGATTTCCGCCCATTCGCACAGGCTGCAAAGCCCCCTGTGCATCCCCCAGAACAATTTAATTAATACATAGCTGGGGCAGAAAGAGATGTAATGACATGAATGGTCATTTTTACAGTTACTCTGCTGCAACAACATTGAGCCTTGGAGTTTGAAGGAATCCAGACTTTTCCAGTGAGGATTTAACTTACAAGTAGTGATTTGCTTTACTCAATATCCCAAGTAAAACATCACACTGGTTTGTGTTTCCTTTTAGGAAAATAGAACCTTTCCATTTGTGGGAGTTTAGTTTCCAGTGTTGTGCCATTAACACCCATCAGAAACCACAAGGTGCTGAAGCTGATGGGGCCCTCAGCCCCCCCAGCAGCTGAGTCAGTCAAGGTACCAGTAAGTCCAGTAAGCAGATTGTGAGCACCTTGATGGTCCATTAAAGACAGTCTGTGCAACAAACTTCTAGGATCAGGGAACAGAGTCATTAAGAATTGAGGCTGTTGCCAGTAACCAGGATGAAAGCTAATATCTGGGGTGAGGAAAAGAAACAAACAGACAAAGGTGAAATACCAGGGCTGGAAATGCCTCTAAGCAGAAAGGTCCAGTTGCTGTGTGGTTATTAAGCATGCATTTCCCCAGAGAAATAATTGCCTTGGATTAAGTGATTTGTAGGAATCAGTTGCTGGGTTACAGGTAGCAAGGAAAGGTGGGGTGAGGGCTGCAGAGGTAAAACAAGCCATGCATTGGTTTTCCTTCTCAGCCCAAAGGCCTGGGCAGCTGTGCTGGCCCCGTGAGTGCCTCCCGGCACAGGCCAGTTATCAGAGGAAATTCAGAGTTTGTGCTCCTGGGCAAGTGGCAAGGGTGGGGCTTTCCTGTGCTTATGGGCTAAGATAACTGGCATTTCTCCCCCTTTTCTTAATTGTTCTTCTGTGCTGTTTTCTATATAATCATTATTATCATCATAAATACAGATGTTATTCAGTTTCAATCTGTGTTCTGGGTTTCTTCCTGTTCACCTCTGAGATATCTCTGTCTCTGTGGATGGTTCTTTTGCACATTCTCCTCTCCCTAATGCCAGGGACTCCTCTGGGTGATTGTAAGCAGCCTTAGTTTGACAGATTGCACAGCCCCAGTCACACATTCCTCCTGGACTTGCACACTGGAATTTGCAGTTTTGAATAATTGAAGTAAACTGTATGTATTTCATATAGAGCTGGAAGAGGAGATAAATCCTCTGAGCTCATTTACCAGGCAGTCTTTGTTAGGAAGACATTTTCCATGCTCGAAATGTTTACAGCTCCTCAGACACAGACAATCAATGGAAGGCTGCAGCTGTCATGTGTCAGCATGTCCTACACAAGACAGTCCACAAGCTCCTGATGTTCCTTTGTTTCCTTCTTTAGGGTGTCTTGTGGATAAAGTTTGTCTTCTAGTTGGGAAAAAAAAGGAAGTGAAAGGCCACATCCAGTGTACTGTGACCTTGTTGTCATCCTCCTGTTACTGTGCCAGGGTCTTCTGCAGAAGAGTCACCAGTCAGGATGTGCACAGGGCACTGCTCTGTGTCACCTCAGCAGTCACACCCTTGGCTGCCAATCCATGTGATTCCTGTAACCTTCGCTTGTCCTTCTGCTGCTTCTGCCTCACACGTGGACTTTCCCATTCAAACTGCATTCATTTCAGTCTTGAGATGTCCCTCACAAACCTCTGCATGCCACAATACTTGCTGTAAGTTACTGTACCACAAAGAAAACCACTTACACAGGGGCAGGAATGGTGTTATTTTCAAACTCTGCAATCTCTACACTAGAAGGATACTTTGGGCTAACTGAAACCAAACCCAGCCAAACCAATTCAAAAGTCAGTGTGAACACATCTTCCAATTTTCTCTAAAACATTTCCACTTATTGCAATCAAAGCAAGACTTTCTCAGGGCACCCAGGGGAAAGGCAGTGGGCCACAGCTCCTCCTGAGTGGTGGAGTGGAGGGAGCAGCTGGTGGAGTCTGTTCTCTTTCTGCTGGACTGTAACAGCAGCATTCACACCACAAACTCTGCCAGCTTGGGGCACTGTGGGCTGCTGTTGCCTGCAGGCACCGATCCAAGGCTGCTTTTGCAAGAACAATCCAAACCACCAGTGGTCCCTGAAGATACTGTAGCAGTTACAATGTCTGCTCAGCCTGATGAGGAAAACTCTTGTAAATACACCCTTTGTTATACTGGCACATAAGTCATTAACATGCCATAAAGATTCAAATTGTACTCAAATAGTTAAGAGTCAAATCTGGAATCTTTGTGGTGCCATATTTAAATAGTGTGCTTTGCTCTTGGCTGCAGTGTCAGAACACACAGACTTTCACACCTGGTGTAAGCTAAGGGCAATTATTCTTCCTGGACCAAACTAAGACTCTGTATACAGGTACTGAAGTGACATGCCCCATATTCAAAGCTCTTCCATTTAGGGTAGTTCCCAGGCATTGTAAGTGAATGTTTTAGTTTGGAATGACAACACAAGTAATATGAGCAAATGTGTAGGTAAACGGCATAATATTTTAGTTATCTATTTCAGTCTGACTTAAATAGAGAATAGGAGACTAATTTGTTAAAAAAATTTATCTTGAAGGTATTTTTTTCTGTTAGAATTAATGGGGCTTGTCTGTCTTCAAGCACAGAGATCTGATGGAACCATAGTTGTGGGTTCAACCCCTGCATGGGCCACTCACTTAAGAGTTGGACTCGATGATTTTTGTGATCTGAATAATCTGTGAAACCCGTGAAATCTGTTTGGTGGTGCTTTCTTAGCTTTTGCCTGTGTGCAGCAGAGAGCAGTGCAGGTCAGCCAGCACATTTGGTGTTCTGGGAAACGATCAATTAGACTCCGATAACCAGGACTTCCACACTGCTGGGTGCCTGTATTTGATAAGATTGGCTGCGGGCTTTACCAGTAAATAGGAAATGCACAGATAACGGCACTAAAGGAATGTGAGCAGATGGAATCCGGGACGGGATGCCGGTAGCCCCACGCTTAACTGGGAGCAGGCAGCGTCCCTGCGAGCTCCTCCCGGAGCAGGGTCCTGGCGCGAGCCGAGGGATGCTCTCCCGGCCCCGGCGGGACCCCTCGGGCAGGAGGAAGCCCCTGTCCCGGGTCCATCCCGTGCCGCGTTGCGGGGCCGGCGGCGGGCGGTGCTGCCCGGCAGGGCCGGGCCGGGGGCGGAGGGCGGGCACCTCGCGGCTCCTCATATAGCGCTGCCCGTGGCCGCGGCGCTCAGAGCCGGCTCGGCAGCGCCCGGGGCAGCAGCAGATACGCCGTCCCGTCCAGTCCCGTCCTTGCCGCGGAGCCGCTGCGACAGCGCTGGCAGCAGCATGACTTCGGCGGCCGTGGAGATTTTGGGGCTGGGGCTGGGCATCCTGGGCTGGGTGGGGGTGATCCTGGCCTGCGGGCTGCCCATGTGGCAGGTGTCGGCCTTCATCGACGTGAACATCGTGGTGGCGCAGACCATCTGGGAAGGGCTGTGGATGAACTGCGTGGTGCAGAGCACGGGGCAGATGCAGTGCAAGGTGTACGACTCCATCCTGGCGCTGCCGCCCGAGGTGCAGGCGGGCCGGGCTCTCACCGTCATCGTGGCGCTGCTGGGGCTGGTGGCACTGATGGTGACCGTGGTGGGCGCGCAGTGCACCAACTGTATCCGGCCCGGCAAGATGAAGTCCCGCATCGTGATCGCCGGCGGAGCCATCTACATCCTCTGCGGGGTCCTGGTCCTCGTCCCGCTCTGCTGGTTCGCCAACATCGTCATCAGCGACTTCTACGATCCCACGGTGCCGCCGTCCCAGAAGCGGGAGATGGGGGCCGCGCTCTACATCGGCTGGGCGGCCACGGCGCTCCTGCTCTTCGGGGGCTGCCTCATCTGCTGCTGCTCCTGCTCCCAGCGCGACGAGACCTCCTTCCCCGTCAAGTACTCGGCGCCGCGGCGGCCCACGTCCAACGGCGAGTACGACAAGAAGAACTACGTCTGAGCGGGGCAGCCCCGCGGGGGCACGGACACACGGCTGCGGGCCGGGAGCGCCTGCGGGCCGGGAGCGCCTGCGGGGAGCCCCAGCGCTCCCCTGCCTGGAGGCTCTTCTTAACGGGGACCCCCGTGAAGCGGCGGCCCTAGGCAGGGCAGCGCCCGGCGGGTCCGGCCGCTCCGCTGCGGACTGACCGACGGCTGGCCCCGGGACTGACCGGCCGGGCGCGGCCGAACCAGCGTGTGCTCGGCCGGGGGAGACGAGGGGCCCGGGCGGGACACGGTGGCTTCTACCGGGACGCCCCGTCCGGGCTCCGCCGCCTGCCTGCCCGGCTCCCGCAGCCCCCGGCCCTTCCCCGGCGTTACCCCCGGACTCGTGAGTACCCGCCGCCCGCTCGGGGCACCGCCTGGCCGCTGGCACCGGGCGCCGGGTGTGCGCTGTCGTCCAGGAGGAGCGTCCCATCTTCGTTCTCTCTCCCGAAAGCCTCTCCCGAAGTTACTGGTCAGGGGATTTTTGATCTTCTGTTTGGGCAACTTCATTAGAGATCCTGTCCAAAGCGTGCCACTAACCTTGGTCCTTAATCCCACAGGCAGTAACTGAAGAAAGGTATTTGCCTTCCTTCAGTTTTTTCAATCCCCCAGAGAAGTGCATTGCTCTGTGTGTCTTTGAGACCTTGAAAGAGATTTCAGGTAGTTGCTGTCCTTTAGTGGAGTACAAACCAGCTTACACCAGGTTGCCTCTTGAGGTTCTTCATCCCCTTGCCTCCATCATCTTACGCTCTGTTTTTACTTGAATATGAACTCATTGCCAGAATTATCTGAGGCCCAGGTTCAGAGATGTAGGAGCTCATTGTATGTCCTGGCTCCAGCAGGGCCTCTGCTTCTCTCATCTGCACTACAGGAGATTGGAAACATAAAAACTTCCCCAGATACTGATGGCTGGGGGGATGATGCTTTTGTGACCTTCTTGCCAAGCCCTGCTTGCTGCCAATTTTGAACTGTGTGCTCAGCTGGACATGCACTTGGTTGGCTCCCCACCATGATTTTATTAACACGTGCTTTCCTTCATTTACCAAATCAAGCAAAAAATTGCTAGAAGAATTTTACCAAAAATATCTTGACTGAGACTTTATGTCAGCTGATCAGGAGACTGAAGTCCTGGCTCAAACAGCTCTCAGCTTCTCCACATTCCCCTGGTAACACTCTGCAGACTGGAAAGGATAATGATTTGGGCAGCATAACTCTGATTTTCTGAGCTCAACACCTGCTGAAATTCACCACAGCCTGGAATGTCAGCTTACACTTTTCCATTTTGCACTGCAGAGACAAACTCTGTTTCAAGGGAGGGGTTAAGGCCATGGTGTGATACTCCTCCACACAAATTACTTGGAAATCAACACAGGATCCTGCTATGGCCCCGTGGCAGCATCTGTATTGCCCTAAGTTGATTTCTGCCAAGAGTCAGCGAGGAAATGTGCTGTTTCTGTTCCTCAGAGCACAACACTGGGCCCTCACGGGTCCCTCCTGTAGCAGGACAGTGCACAGCGAGCCTGAGCATTAACTCTGACGGCTTCGTGAGAGCGCCAAGACCCGCGGACTGACCACAGTTGGGCTGGGACAGTTACACTGACTCTGTTCCTGCCTTGCTCAGCAAACTTAAACCCCTGGGGGTATGAACATGTTCACAGACCAGAATGAGAGATTAAAGCCTTGCCTCTGCAACTTTTGATGTTGAATATTGAGTACATGATTTACCTTTTTAAAGATAATTGCTTTCATTTTTTAACATAAATTGCAGGGACAGAGCCCATCAGAGAACACAAAAGCAGAACAATATGTCTACAGTTAGTTTTGTTCTATAAAGAGGTTCAGTTCTTATATTGTCTGCATTTAAATAAATCTGTAATGTTTTTGTTATGATGTGATATGTAGCTGTGGTACAAAATGAAATATTCTGTATTTCATCATTGCAACTTTTTAAAAACAGTGTAACCTTGTAAACCTTGTAAAAATGTATTTAATGCATATATTTTGCAAGAAACCTACCAAAATTAGATTGCTGTGTGGTTTGGTGCCTTTATTTGTTTCATGATTACTTTATTTTTTACTTTAGATGGTAATGTCCAACTGTATTTGTCACCCAGCCCGCAGACACACCACCCTCACTCAGCTCTCTGGTGTCGAGCAAGTGAGTCCACAAATCTCAGCCCAAATCCTGGACCTCACTCTTGTCCCACGTTAGAGAACTGAATCCCTGCTGGCAGACGTGTCTGCACATCTCTGTGCAGTAGAGCCCTCAGAAGTGCTGTGGAATTTGGGGTCTGGCTAAAAGATGAGCTCTTTCTGTATAATGCAGCAGTAGAATTTCAAACCAAGTCAAAACTGATTCTTTGGTAGAGGGAGGGAAACCTACACCTCAGAAGGGAATTTTTTTATCAAGCCAAACTTCTTGTTGCTTTGTGCTCTTATAACCAAAATCTGAAACAAGTACACAACAAGACCTCTTGGAAGAAGCCTGTGCTCCCAACACAGCATCATCCTGCCAAACCCACAGTGGGACAGGATTTTGCTGAGGTCAGTGGGGCCCATTTCAAAAATATTTTTATATTTAATCTCATCCTTAGTTGTTGTTGTGCTTCAAAAAGATAATCCGAGAGAACACTGTTCCTGCTGTCACTGCCCTCGGGGCAAAATCTACCTTGGTTTTCACTATGATCTGTCTTTTAAGAGCAAAGACCTAGTCCTGAACTTAGAAGCTTGGAAGTGCTCAGGATCAGGCCTGAACCTCACCTCAAAGAAAAGATAAATCTATAGCACTTGTTTACTATTTTTATTTTGTATTTATGATTTTGCATAAAAATAAAAACACGTAAACCAATCCCTGAGCAGAGTTGCTGGTTTTTTGTGAAAGGCTTTGGATTGTTTGGGCTCAGGAAGATGGGGCGTGATATCAGTGCCCAAAGGGCACCTCTTACCTGGGCTACCTTCGAGGGGGAGAGCTGGGCCACCCCTGGGGGAGCAACAAGGACTGCTGGGCCACCTGGGGGGGGGCAACAAGGACTGCTGGGCCACCCCTGGGGGAGCAACAAGAAGCCACCCCTGGGGGGGCAACAAGGAGCCACCCCTGGGGGAGCAACAAGGAGCCACACCTGGGGGGGCAACAAGGAGCCACCCCTGGGGGAGCAGGAAGTCCTCCCTGGCAGAGCAGGCAGCACCTCAGCTCTCCTCTGGAGCCTCAGACAAAAGAGGGCAAGCAGCAGCAGCGGGTCTTGTGATGTGAGCACATTAGGAAGTGGAGTGTGAGCCCCAGCTATTCTGAGAACAGCTCTAAGCATGAAGCTTTTTAAGCTTTCAATTCCTACACGTTTAAACTACAAGGAGAAAAATCCTGCTGCTGCTTGGATCAGCCCCAACCTGACCAGTACCCTAATCCCTTCTGCCAACCATTTTTTTTTTAAAAAAAGAAGTGTATTCAAGCTGGGGAAAAACATTTTCACAGATGCAGCAGAACAGAACCTGCAAAAAAATTACTAGTAAATGAAACTATCCAGACTAATTGGTAGTGGAGAAATTTGCCCAAATTACATGATTGCCAGGCAGGATTTTCAATATTTTGCAGATTATTTTTTGCAGGATTTTCAAGCCTTTCTAACAAACTGTAGCTTTAAAAATGAAGAAAAAATATCTTCAAAGCCTTCACTTTGCAGCATTCTTGCCAGCTGGGTTGAGATTAACAAAAGCTCCTTGCCACCCTCCCATTGCTATGCACATGCTGAGCTGGAAAAAGGGTGTCTGTCGGCTTGGCCTTTGTCCTGCTAAACGAACCATTTCATAGTTATGAATTTGAAAGTAACCTGCAGTTCATACCCTGCAGATCTGGTTAGATCCTGTCTGTGCAAAGAAGGGAAATGCAACAGGCAGAGGGGAAAGGAAGCTCAATCAGTCACGTTTGCTGCAGGATGTTTAAGGAAATATTTCCTTTTCCTGCACAAAGATGTTTGTTGGGCATCTGCTGTTTGGAACATACAGAAACATTTTACTCTGGAAGTGAGACAGCAGTGTAAGTCCAGATTTTATTTAAAATCTATTCTCTGATTAAATACCATGCAGGGGATTTGTTCTTTTTCCTTGGCCATCTTTCAACCCCCCAGTGCAGGTCTCCTCCCAATGAGACTGATCCCCACATCTGCACTGCCAAAAGAGAATCCTGCCTGTCAGAAGCCACAAGCCCCATGGAAGTGCCTTGTTCATGCACATATTCAGCAATATATGTTCATGCAGTGTTCAGCATCAGGTGGTACCCACAATGCATCCCTTTTTGTGTGTGTATTGAAGAAAATCATTAATTAAGTACATGTGTTTGAGGATTTGCTTTTGTAATTCTGATTGGTAAGACACAGCAAATAGTCCTCCTTTATTAGATTCATTGGGAGAGAGCAGATGAATTCAGGTCAACTATTGCATTTGTTACCTGTAGCCTGACTGTGACAGGACAAACCAGTCCAAAAGCAGAGCCCTCAGGAGGGTCTTGTATTTATATGTTGGCAATAATTGAGTTCTATCCTTCTTATTTAGATCAGACCTTTGTGTGCCTGTGTGTGTGGCTGCTCCAGACTGTTCCTTGCTGACTCTGCAGGAATAGGCTCTGTCTAGAAACCCCCTTTTTCCTGCTACAACCTTCAGTTATGAGAAAAGGACAATTTCAACCACTACATCACCGATAAAACCTCCCATGGCAACACAGAGGGCTGTGCAGCTGCCTGGATACACAGGCCTTGCTTCATCTTTTCTTCTCAAACAGAGATTGAGACATCATGAATCAATTGAACAGTGTCCTTTGTCTGTGGCATTTGGGGGTTTTCTTTACCACACTGAGCTTCCCCCTCCTTCCAAAGCTCCCCACGTATCTTTAAGCCCAAGTCAGGCAGGGCAAGGCAGTGAGCAGGAGGAGTTGAAGGGCAGCACAGGTGTTGTGCTGAAGGCTCTGCCAGTCTCCTCATCATGCCAGTCCAGCCACACTCTGGCCATTGGCCTGAGGTACAGCTTTGCCTCACTGAAACTGGAACCTGTGCTTTGGGTTGCTGGTCATGCTATTTAAATAAGCTCAGGATGGTGAGGGAGCACATCACACAAACTTTACCACTTAGAATGTGAAAATATTCATCAGCATCACAGTCTGTTTTAAGAGTTGCATAGAAAAATAAATAAATAAGTGGGTTAACTGATGCTTTTACTGAACCACTGCCTTTAGCTTTTTGAGTTGAGAACAACAGGATCCTCCAGCATGGGGAGCTGCACATACAGCACTGACTGAAGCAAAAGAACAAGCCTTGAAACTCCTGTCTAGCTGGTTTGGTTTCAGTCTACAAAAGGAGGAAAAGAAAAAACACCCTTCACTCCACAAGAGCCTTTGCAACAAGGCACACAAATCTCATTACCACAATGACAAGACCACCTCCAATACCCAGTACAGAGCAGTACAAAAGTGTTTTGACCAACTAGAAAACCAGGCAGAAAATAAAATAAGCTGCATCTTGTACTTTGATGCTCCTCTGAGCATCCTGAATGTCCAAAGCCACTCACACTGACTGAAGCCCTGGCAGCAGCTGGCAGGGCATTCACAGCAGGTACAAGGTGTTCCTGGAGCCCAGCTCTGTGCCAGTCACACAAGTTACTATTTCTTTGGGGAAAACAGGCTTAGTTTCTGCAGGCTGAAGTGCCTCAATGCTATTATGTACAGCAATAGTGGTGGATCCATCCCCTGCTACAGCCCAGCTCCAGATCCAGGGAGGTTCCCCTCTGCTGGATCCTCCAGGCTGCACCAGACAGGCAGAGCCTGCAGGACCCAGGGGGCTGCCCTGCTGTCCACAAACACAGCAGAGGAGAGGAAACCAGCTCGTGTTTATTTACAGAGGGGAACAAAAGTAAATGTTTAAAATAGCTGATTTTTCCAGGCAAACAACAGATAACCCTCTCAAAAGTGACTCTGATGCAGTGGGAAAGCTGTGAGCTCTGTGCCAGTTGCAACACCCTGTGCATCACTGGCTACATCCTGCAGGGAGGTGAGTTACACGTGTGCATTTTAGGTCTTACTCCTTCTAGAACCAGCTGTGCCAGCTGTGGAAATTTTTTTTAAGATGAGCAGATTTCCATGAGTTGAACAAATGCACTGAAATTTAGGAGATGCACAAAACAAGATCCTACGACAATAATATCAATGTGGTAGCAAAAGCAGTTTAGTTTGCAGTGTTAGCTGCATTTTGGATTTCAGCTGTGTGTGTTCCTAAAGGTTCAGCCAAGCAGGTTATCTGACAGAGCTCGGAGTGACATTGCTCTTGATCCCATGCCAGGTACTGTGACAGTTGATCAAACCATGTGTGGGTACCTTTGGGCTCTGTTCCCACTCTCAAACACACTCCCAGCTGAATGGATCCTCCTCTGTAAAACTCACATATAACTCATTAGCATTAACTATATTTATTACCAGAACACTCCCAACAAAGGTTAAACCTCAAGAGAATTTTAGGCTCAGGCACAAAAGATGACTCAGGAAAGAAAAAAAAGAAAAATAGGCATTCCTTGACAAGAGCATATGTGAAATCTCAAAATGCTCTGATTCAGTTTCAATAAAGCTTCACATATTTGAGGAACTGGGGAGAAAACCAACAATCACAACTCTTGTCAGGTCTAACAAGTGCCTAGCACGGCAGAATTCCTGCACTATGTATATTTTTAGATTACTCTTCCAGTTGTAATGTTCTGTCCCTACTGTGTATCTTTTGTTAGAATTGGGATATCTGCTGCAGCAGCCTGGGTGACCTTTAGCCTGAGCTACAAAACCTTTAGCAGTTTCCAATTATAACAGCAATCTTTCATTCTGTAATACAAATAAACCCAAGTGTTATCTCAGCACAGAAGACCCACAAGAACACCCAATGACTGCAGAATGATTTCACCATTTTTTTTCCTCTATAATTTCCTACAATTATTTCATTGGAGGGGACTGCCAAGATCCAGGCAACATAAAACATTTCACTGTTTACATTTACTTTATTTTTGTTGTACTGTTGACATTTTAAAATGTTGACGTGCAAGACTGAAGTTTTAAAAAATTTAACATCTACTTGAAGTCCATTTTGGTTTTGGACTCCCAAGTTATTTTTCAGAGGTCCCATTTCCTCCTGATTTTTTCATCTTATCCAGTTGAGAACATCTGTACACCCAAATACCTGCCAATTGTGCCATGGAAGAGGAGTTTCTGTTGTTCAAAAAGGTGGAAGACACAATGATGCCACTCTCAGAAACATGGAACTAATTTCTCTTATAATCTTTGTCTCTCTGTAACGATGGGGATTGGGCAGCAGTTCAGAAAAAGAGGCATTTCCATTGGGTGGTTTGGGAAGAAATTAAAGACATTGTTAAATTGATTAAAAACATCCCTGAAGCCAAAATCATAGTAAGAAGGTAGGGGTAAAATGCTGTTGTTTGGGCAATATTGAAAGAGACCCCTTGTCTACTTGGGGTTATTAATGACCAGAACTATTGATTTAAATTAAAACTAGATATTAATAGTAAAGTAAAATTTTATTATGGCCTGGCCATGGCCGGGGCCCTCAGGGGGCCCATGTCCCAAATCTGTGCCCAGTGGGTGTACAGAGTTCAGCCCTTTTTAAGGAGGTAGCTCCAAATGTTATCTATTACAGACACTGTAGTTTTACAGTTCTTCACCTCCCTTAGTCCAGGTGTTGCTTCCCCTCCCGCCCCTCAGTGTTAGGAAGCCCTTTTCATGTGCTTGGAGCTGCCTCTCCATTTGAGCAAGTCCTCTTGGTTGCACACATTAAGTCACCTCTAGCCATCTTTTTATCTTAACTGCCCACCACTTGGGCTGGCCCACAGTTACAGGGCATCACATTCTGCAAATTCAAAACACAGCAGAAGGTCCAGTTAAACTTTAAGCCATATAATTTTGTCTTTGTTTCACTATGCGAGTCATCCATATCACCATTGCAGTGTCCCTCCTAAAAGGAAAGCTGTCAGCATGGCATCCTGCCCAGATTCCTCCAGAGCTGGTTGCAGTCTTTATGACTGCACTTTAGTTCAGTCCAGCAGTCCTGACTTCTCACCTGGGCACTGGATGAGCTCGTGTCATGCTCTGAAGCCACTGCTGCTGTCTGTGCTAAAGGCTGATCAGCAGTGGTGGGAAGAACAACCCCTTTGTCTCCTGCCTCCCTCACAGGTTGTAGATTTTCTTGCTTGCTCTCTGCAAAATGTATTCACAGCCCTGCAGAAATGGCTTTTGGCAGATTGCAGTGCAAGTATTGAGCTCCACTGAGGTAGAAAAACACCAAAGGAAGGGTGGGAGGGGGTGGTGAATTGTAAGACAAAGTTTTTTCCCCTCAGTAGAGTTGCTGAAGTCTGAGTCGTGTCACAACATGGAACTGAGAATTTCAGGTTTAGTACCTGTTGCTACACAGGAATTTGGATCATAAAGAAAAGTGCAAACTGCAATCCTTCTCCTGAATCAAAGTGTCTTGGGCCTATCCAGACCTGATACTGCATTTTGTCCCTCCTGTAAGGAGTGGATAGGGGTGGGCATATCAAACACATGCAGACACCCCAACCACCCTGGAAAATCTTCAATCACAAGAATAACAAAGCTGCAGAGAAGGCTCCAGACAGAACTGAAGCACAATCATCACAAAAAAAGATGTAACAGCCAGCAGAGAAACAAATGCTGAAACCCAAGGGAACGGGTCCTGTAGGATCAGCCACGGACCAGCCACGGTCAGTCCCGTCCCTGGCACTGGCACGGGTGGTGTGAGGAGGGCACTGGGTAGGGAGCCCAGCAGGAAAACAAGCAATGGGTTTCTCTGGCCAACCACCATCTCACTGCTCCACACAGGAACAGGGGCAGGTGGCACAGGAGCATCTGAACTGCTGTGAAACGCCCCGTTAGCACCACAAGTGAGTTTGAATCAGAAGGGTCTTAACTCAGAGGAATAAAAAGGGAAGACACAATGGAAGTGCTCTGTGGTGAGCAAAGGAGGGGTAAGGCCCCCCTGCTGTAGGCACCAAGCAGTGCCTGGGGTGACAGTGAAAGTACAGACTTTGCACACTGACAAAGGGTTAACGGGAACGAGAGCCCGGAAATGGAAATGAACATCTCCAGGGCAGAGGCAAAAACTAAAGAGCTTGATTAACTTAAAATGCAAATGTAGAAATGGATCTGTTTCAGAACTGTACCCAAGTTGAAGGTACAATAGTAAGGGGGTTTTTCAGTAGAGTAGAAAGCAGGAGATGTAACACCTGTGTAGGGAAGGTGAGGAGTGCCCTGGGCAGTGACAGGACTTTAAGACTGATCTCAGCAACATACAAGCTTTTTGTTCTAAAAACAATAGGATAGAACTTAAATAAGTGATTGGACACTGGACAAAACCCAGCACAAGTTGTTTAATACAGATGGCATGACATGAGACTTGATACTGCTTAGCTAATAACTAATTGATCTGCCCCTTTGGGTCTCCCTGTCCATGTGAGTGAGGTGCCCTCTCACATCCACCCTGATGAAGGAAGAAGGTGAGGCAAAGAGGAAATAAAACCAGTTCGAGGTTTAATGAAATAAAAGACCACAAATATGTGCTGAATAAGGAAAAATGAGGGGTCATCACATTTTTTTCCTAAGGGCTGTAATCAGGGAGGAGGAGGAGTAGCAGCAATTCTCAAATAGTTTCTGCCAAGTCAGTGCAGTACTCTTGGAGCCACACACTGTACTGCTCTCTTGGAAAGGCTCAGACGAGACACCCTCTCTAACAAGGAATCATTTCTTGGTTATTTGGAGATCTGGAACAGATGAGTGAGCAGATAAATACATACATAGAGACTTGTCTTTATGGGGCATGGGCCAAGAGCACAAACAATATCCACACTTACTGTCAAAAATTCCCCTTGAGGAAGAAAGGAGTTGAGAGTTTATTAGATAATATGAGGAAAAAGAAAAAAAAGACAAGCTCTTAAGACAAACAATGCTGGCATCAGCTTCTACCCATTCCAAAGATATACCTCTTCCAAAAAGACCTTGCTGGCTCCTGTCATCCGTTTGTGCAGAGATGAGGGTTTGCACACTGGGTGGAAGGCCCCTGTGCAGCTGTGCCACATTTCATTCCCCCTTTTGTTGCAGAGGCAGTTTAGTGGGACACTCTCCCACATCCTGTTCCCTTCCCTTGGTTATTCACAGCAGAACCTTTCACTTAGCATTTCTAACAGCGCCGTGTCGTGCTGTCGTTTCAGGAAATGCCTGGCTGTGTTCACTGCTAAATCAAGCAAGAGTCGTGCTGGCAATTCAAGGAACTCCTCATCAGAGGGAAAAAAGAAATTGCTGCTGAGCTATTGTTTTCCATTTCATTTCACACACTCAAAGAGCTCTGGTGACCACCCAGTGGGTGCCCTCAAATACAGATTCCAAGACACCTTCCTGAGCCAGAAAGGCAAACCGGATTTACTGCTTGCCCTCTATTGTTACTCAGTCTCTCTTTTCCTGTCAGTTCTTTATTTTCTATTTTCGTGCTTCTCCCTGTCATTTTCAGTCCTTTCAGGTTCCCTTCTCAGTTTTGCATGCAACAGCTGAGCTCTGTCCCTTCAACACAGCGTGCTCTGCTCAGGGAGTTTGCTGGGGGGATGTTCTACAACAGGAGCCAGCAACTCAGTGTGAGTCAGAAAAATGAGTCAGAATTCGGTGGCTTTGCAAGGAAAAAGTCTCATGAGAAGGATATGTTCATTAAGAACAGAGTAGTTAAAACAATAACTTAACACTGATATCAGCTAATCTCCTTACACAGCTACCCTGCGAGTGGAACCAGCTGAAACAACAACACTCTTCCCCTTCTCCGAGTTCACGCAGCAGCACAGGCGGGATGTGCAAAGCAGGTAACCCGATCCAGCAGCAAATGCGGGGTTTGTGGGTGTGAACCAACACAGCCAAATAACAGGAAAAGAAATCTAAACACTGGGGGAGATTCAGCCCTTTGGTAGGAAGAATGGGAGGCAGTTTAGCTTAACAGAGACAGATAACACACAGGTATAAAAACCTCAGGAGAAAACAGGCAGGCAGAGAGGGAAAGTGCAGGACGGTTGGGCTTCTCCTCAGAATGCTTTAGGGGGGCAGCATTTCCTCCCTAGAACAGACACGTCTGGGAAATACCACGAGTGCTTTATGATCTGTGCACCCAGGTCTTTACAGGACTGTGCCTGATGTTTCAAAATGCAGCTTTGACCCAGTGCAGAGGTGGAGCTGCTCTGATAGCACACACTGGCAGTGCCATTAACCCCAAGGAGTGATGCATTTTACTGACAACTATGAAGAATGAGGAACATACCAGTTTTTGTGGTTTTAAAGTAGGAAATGTTTTCAGCCATGAAGATTTTGGTAAATGAGAAAGTGAGGCTTGAAATTACAGATACTGCCTTTAATTACTCAAACTTCCTAAGGAAGATACCACTATCAGCACTGAGTGTTGAACTGGTCTAGTACCAGATAGTTATCTGAGCCCTCAGTTTTAGATTAAATTAAACCTGAATATTGATTTAACCCACTAAGCAACGAGGATCTGGCTGAGGCAGTCAGACATGGGCAGTGTCAGTGCACTAAACAAGCTCCAGCTCCGTTGGGAGGGCAGTTATTTGAGCAGTGCCTGTGCAGTGTGGCACATCCCAAACCACACACTGGAATCCTCAGCTAAAGCATCAGGTTGCAGGATTATATTACAGCACAAGTTCTGCAACTGTTAAGGTCGAGATCTTGTTTCCATTTATTTATGAATTTTTCTGTGGGCTCTTAAGAGCTGCAGAACACCCTGCACAGCCTGGAGAGCCAGTTTGGATCATGAGCCTGCAGGGCAACACTTCTCAAACTTGAGATCATGCAAACAAAAGCTCCCAGACATCTGCCCCACCACGAGTGATCAGCCCAGTGTAGCCAAATGCTCTTTTCAGTTTCTTTGAACTTGACAGGTACCACTGGAAAAGCTCAGAAGAAAACTGTTGGGAGAGCAGATATTTTTATTTATTTAATTGATTGATTTTAGCAGCTTCCATATAATGTAACACTTCCAGTTAAAGAGACTTTCCTGAAGGAAGCACAGCAGCCTCAGGAAAACACTTACAATGCTGGTTTTTTAAGATGAATGTCATCCTGTACAACAGGGAGAGGAAATTTTGGTCAGTGCTTGTGTCTGAGAGGAGGAACATAGGAGGGGTCCAAGAAGGTCAGCTCAGAGCTCAGAACATGCTCCTGTTCACAGAACCTGTTTTGTGGCCATGAACCACATTCCTTATTATATATTTTGCTTTTTAAAGGAAGATCCTTCACCACCTCTTTAGAGCTTTGTCCTGCAACCTGCCCCAGCCCTAACACTGTGACCTCCCAGGTATCTGTTTGTGATGACTGTACCAGATACAAACCAATGGTTTCTCACCACCATCCCTTGAAGCAGAATAATTATAGACATTCACACAGTAGGAAAACATGATAAGATTAATTGCTACCTCCTAATATCAAAAATATTCAGTGCTGATTAGACCTACTTTGGCTGTATTTAAAAATAAAAATCAGGTCTCAGAGAAATTACCAGTGTAGGATTTTTGCTGCTTTAAATAGAAAGTCCTGTTTATTCCCCTCTCCTGAAAATCCTTATTATAACAGCCACCAAAAAGGAGCCTATAACTCACCAAAAGGGAGCTCTTCCCAAGCCACAGAAGGGCATCATGCCCCTCTCTCTTCCTTCATTTATCCTGGTCTGTTTCAATCTGAAAATGAACTTTTTTACAGCCAAAGGTAATTTTTCCTTCCAGTTCTACAATGCCAGGTGTAACATAATGTAGAAATATTAAGAAATGCCCCTAAAAAGAGCTACAGCTTCAAACATTCAGGCAGACTGCTAATGGCAAACAGTTGCCACAAGGCAGCATAAGAACCTGATGTGTATTCACAGTCTTGTTATTTGAGTCCTGAATTACTACCCCAACCACAGCAATGCTTAAAGGAAATCCCACTTTCCATTCCCCAGAGGCCACCGATGCAGCCTGACTGTCAGATCAGACAGCAGGTCCTTATTCATGGCAAACTCATTTCAGGAGCCCCTCAGTGACTTCTCTCAGCAAATACAAACATACCAAGAGCTGACTGTCCCTGTGAATTCTTTCCAATTCAATGGCAGGTACCTCTGATTTTCCACTGAGATGCTGCAAATGAATGATTAAATGAAAGTAAATTCCACTGAGCTAAACAGTGGAAAGAGACACCAGCACCACAGGGACTGACACAGACAAGCTACAGCCATGGCAAGAGGTGGCTCCAAGTGCTTCACCCAGTTAGCAAGACAGCACCCCCAGCTGTAACGGAGCATTACCCTTTCTGCAAGGCTCAGGAAGGTAAAATCTCAATTAAATCTGATTTTGAAAAGAACACAAAGGACTGGGAATATCCCAGTACTCATCTAACACAGGCAAATCTAGTTATTAACAAGAAGGAATACCCAAAGATGTCATCTACAGTTTTTAAGCAAGTGGCAAGGACTTCAGAGAAGTGTTGTTGAACTGGAGAGTAAAAAATCCCCAAATATCTTAATGCAATAAACCCAGATCCAGCACTGGAGGGAACTGTGTTTGGATCCAGCTTGTGCACACATTTTAGCTGAGTTTAGATCAGGAGATAAGATTAGGTTTGCCCACAAACTCCTGTGGGAAGCTCTCTCCATAGAGGCTGATTTTAACTCTGACTTGAGGATGTTCTGAGCCCTCAGCAAGTTGAGAACAGCACACAGGAAAGCCTCTGGTAATTGCTTGTTGTGATATCAGATTATTAGACAATTCTTTATCTCTCATTACCGAGATCTTGGTGTATTGCCCACACACACAAGGCAGTAACACGTGCCAGGAGAGTACTCAGCAGCCACAACTGCCCTGGGGGCAGAGGGACTCAGAACGATTCTGTCACACCGCGGCAGTGAGTGGGAACCGACAGGCTCTGCTCTGTCAGACTCGGGGATGCCCCGAGTTTGGGTGCAGTTCAGTAAAGGATCCCCTGCCTACTTTGAATGTGCTGGACCTTGGTTTTGCTTCTCTAATTCTGCCACCTTCTGAATGACAAAAATCAAAGTGGAAAATGCTTGAACAGGAGAGTCCAGTCTGAAATAAATGCTCCCATCAGTTGCTTTCCCTGGTGAATGTTCTGCAGGGTTTCCTGCTGAGAAAGTGTTTATACCCAAATGCCTGTGCATAAAGGTGGCACTTCTGAGCTCCACCCTGGGCAGCACTTTTTAGTCCTTGAATCTGATCCAAAGGGAACTTTCAGTACCACCTTGAAGCCAACAATGCTACACAAGAGCCAAGAGGGACTTCAATTTTTCCATTTAAAGAAACAAACATTTCACTGCTTGCTTTCCCTCTGACAAGCCAGACTTACTCACAAAGGAACTTTCAAATGAATGTTTTCAATAGTCCTTCTATGAGGGAATCAAGTCTATCAAAACCATCCTGATTGACAGATACAGCAAATCAACAGTCAGATGAGGTTGTTTACTGCTCTGAGAACAGCCCTGGTGTCTTATGTTTTGATTCCTTCTGGGCTCTGATTACTCCACTTGCCTTGTAATAAATCCTGCTCTGTATTCCCTTCTTTACAAGCTACCACACCCTGAGTGGCCAATCAACTCAGCAAGGCCACCTCCAAAGAATCCCCAAACCAAAGAGACTGATTTTAAAACTTCCTCTTTTGGACCTTAAAACTGGGGTACTCCAGACTGGTTTGACTGGAGTGATCTGTCCTAGAAAGATGGAATGTTTTATTCCTCTTGTATTTATGCACAAACGAGGACTGGAAATGCAGTCCCGAAAACAGGAGTGGAAAAAGTGAAATCAAAGCATGAAAGTTGTCTTGAAACTTCTCAGCGTTGGTTTTCCCTTTATAGCCTAAGACATTGAGATGACAGGTTCCAAAATGACAATTTCAGGCACCCTTCCTGCCTGCACTCTCTGGAGGACGTTGGAGTTAACTAAACAAGCAGCAGCTCTCCCACAAGGCACTCAGCGTTTGAGGACTGCAGTGGCTCTCTGGGCTCCCGTCGGGTTTACAAGTGGTGATTGTTGTCCACTCACAGAAACTGATGATAGGGCAGATAAAAACATCAGACTCTGCAGCATCTGATTTACTGCTTGAGCCACAAACCCCGAGCTCTGAGGGAGCAGTCAGGGTGCAGAGTGGGAAGGAAGAGCAGGTCCTTTGTTGTAGTATCTGCCATGTTTTCATCCAAGTACCAAAGCAGGAGAGACAATCTAAGGACAGGCAAATTCCTCTAAATCAAAGCAAACCCCTCTAATAATATCTCCAGATATTCAACCCAGGTGTATTTTCTGCCCTTTACAAGTTTTACAATAGCAAGTAAAAATAGTGAATATTTACAAATTAATTTGCTTAAAAATCATTGTAGAGATTTTAACTTCTGCTGACAAGAACAAAGAAAATATAAGCAAAGATTTTGCCCCAAAATATCGGTCCTAAACCTGTAAACAAAATTATATTATTTTACCATTAAGTTATTCAATGTTTTTGCCATCTTATGCCAAATGATCAGGTTATACTCTTTCAATACACTTTTGTGTACAGTGATGGAGAGTCTGGATCCTTTTTTCTTCTATGGTTTTTTGCCACCAGCCTGTCAGTGCAGGAGACCAACTGGGCTCTTGCCTTGACTTGTAAAATAACCACCAGGGAACAGATTGCTTTCTGCTTTGAGGAGTATAGTGATGCAGATGGCAAAAAACCCCCACAAAATCATCTCTTTGGGCCATTCACAGTGACGAGGGAGGGACTGGTGTCACACCAGCCAGATCAAATCCACTCAGATCAGAGCAAGGAGCTGTCAAAAGGGCAGAGTGTGTGTTAAGAATTATTAAACAGAGGGACAGAGAACAGTCAACACTCTTATTCTGTTGCATAGGCTTGAGCATCCCCACCCTGAGTATCCTCTGCAGGCTTTGCTCTCCCTGTCCGAAGTGGATTAAGAGGAGACAACGATGGTAATCAAGACACAGAACAGCTCTGGAAAAGGCTAAATTAGGATGTGATTCTTCAGACTGGCAAGGGATGACTGTGGGGAGTGCAACCAAGTTGTACAGAACGATGAGTACAGAGCAAGGCAGGAACTACAGACCAATGAATAAACTGGCAATTGGCAAGTAGAAAAAGTACTGCAAAGTTGTGGGTTTTCATACCATATCCAGCCAGGCTGCAAATCTACTGAATAAGGGTATTGCACAGACTGCAACTCTGCAAGGATCTGGCAGGAAGTTATTCAGATTCAGAGACAGCCACTGACAGCCACCAAGGACAGAAACCACACCTGGCTCAGGATGTCCTTGGGCACAGGACTGGGCCAGCACTGGTTTGTATGTGGAAGGAAGCAGCATCTGCAGCTCTTTGTTTCTGTACTATTTCCTGGCACCTGCTTTGGACATTACAGAGGCCAAGGCAGAGTGAGTGGCCCACTGGCCTCCCCCCGTGGCTGTTACTGCCATGGTTCAAGTGGCACAGA
This sequence comes from Gymnopithys bicolor, assembly GCA_035041215.1. Classification (NCBI taxonomy): domain Eukaryota; kingdom Metazoa; phylum Chordata; class Aves; order Passeriformes; family Thamnophilidae; genus Gymnopithys; species Gymnopithys bicolor. The sequence continues at coordinate 6,399,888 of JAWWLY010000036.1, read as the reverse complement.
CCTGGCATCTCCTTCATACCAGGCAGTTGTATAGTCAAGTATCCTTTCTTTTTTCCCCCTAAAGAGAAATAGCAAAAGAGGTAAGAATTAAGTCTTCCCCACTATGTAAATGTTGATGTTGGTGAGTCCAAGTCTATTAAGGCACTGGGATCCTTTAGTGGAAAGGGATTCACTTCAATTCCAGTCAAATGAGGTCCTTACTGTGCAATTTCAATTATGTTTAAATGTGTCACCCCAGAAAGGAAACAGCCATGAATCACTGAGCAGGAATGGGATAAATCAGCTTGGTCAGCTACTTCAGTACTTTGGTATTTAAGGATTTTCATTATTTTATTTTGTTGGAAAAAAAGTAAAACATTTCAAAGGATTTGTTTCATACTTTTATTAGTCTGTAAAACAGATTAGCAGCAGCAGAAATAATTTGATGAGGTGATTAGGAGGCTACTATTGAAAAAAGAAAACACACTGGAAGAAAGAATTACTGCAGGTTCAATGTAATCCTCAGGGAATGTTCCTGCTTGCATTCAGACAGGGCTGTAGGTGGAACATCACCACACACTTCAGACACTAACTTGATTTCTTAGTGCTGTATTTGTTTTAAAATGACTTTTTAGGGCCACATTTTCTGTTTGGGAAAAGTCAATCAAAAGCATAATTATCTATTCATGAAGAGATGTCAAGATTTCTTGGCACAGAGTCCCTGTCCAACACCAGACTGTAGGAAGTGACCCTTTTACCCAACCTACACAGCAGTTTCAAGGGGTCACTCAAACCACCCAGTTACTGCTGCCTAAAGGAGCCACAATTTCCTCATCTGAGGGTTCTCCAAGTAAAATCAGCACATTAATTACAAATTCAACAGCACAGATAAACTACGTAAGGAGCATCTGGTTCTACTGCACATGTTGTCAAGGGCTGACATGCAAAAGTTCTGTCTATTGGCAAAATCTCCTTCAGGCATCCACACAGATTCAATAACTTTCTTTTTACACAGAATTCCACATTCCTGACTGATTTGTGGCCACATTTGGGCCTTGGGATCAGTTCAACAGCTGATCAATTCCAAAATTTGCAAAGGCATTCTTGGCACTTCCAGTAGATCTTGGGAAAAATAAAACCTTTAAAACCAGCAACCCCCCCAAAAAACAATAAAGGAGGGCCAAGGAAAGCTTAAATTTCACATTACACATCTGCTTCATCAAAGAACCTTCCAGTAAAGCAATTGCAAACACACCCCTGCAGAAAATTTAGCTCCTGCTTCTCATCTGCCCAGCATGATATGATAGGAAGAGAAAGGTGCACAGGACTGAAAACTTGCCCATTTTTCCAAACGTGGCAGTCACCCACTGAAAGAAACACAAACACAGGCAAGATGTGTATTTATGACAAGAGCAGAAGGTGGCAGAACTCAAACTGCCCTTAAAGGAGAAGGGAGGAAATGCATCAAGTCCCAGAAGAGGGACAGGGCAAACAAACAGCAACGGGAGATTTGCTGAGGTGAGAGGAAGAGGCTCACACAGATTCAAAGGAGATGTCAGAGGTAAAAACCATGAAAACCAACCCCCAGACAAAAAGATAAAGGTAAGAGCTTGCTCAGGTACCCATCCAAACTATTCCATGTACTGAAAACCCAGCACTAAATGTAACTGAAGAGATGTAGGAGTTGAACTGGGGTGTTACATGCCCATGTTTTTTGATGCCTTTCTCAACATTTCCCCCCATCTAAGAGTTTTGTACAGGGAGCAGATCAGCAGCTCAGTTGTTTGTTTGGGATTTCCTGAGAGATGGCCCCTGAACCACGACTCAGAGCTCCAGGATGTGGAAGATGCATCCCCTGGCACACGTTATTCCTCCTGTGCACACAGAGCAGGTCTCAGACTGAAGCTCATTGTACTCCTGTTTTCCCTCTGGTACTTACATCAAGAGGCACGATGGGGCTGAACCATTACACTCATGTAGTGCTGTGGAAATGGTCATGATCCTTTGGATAAATAACTGATTTTCCTACATCTCTCATGAACTTTACTCACTCAGCACTTTGCAACTGAGAGATAAAGTGAATGTATTCAGACATGCCCTTCAGAGTCACACCTTCCACACCCAGATGGGCCTGGCACTGCTGCCAGTGTTCAAAACACAACAGAAACTCCTGTCTGCATTTCCAGAGCCTGAAGGCACGGTGGGTACTTCAGAAATGTGACAGTTACTGAGGGCAGGTGAAGCCTGAACTGTGCTGCTCAGGGGGAGTAGCATTCATTGGCAATACTACCCAGAAAACATGCAGAACCAACAGGCAGCATCGTGTCTAATCTCAGGACCACAATTTTGGGCCATCCCAGCCTGGCACAGGGATTTTACTCATATAAGACAACATATAAAAAAACCTAAAAAATCACTTTTGTTTCAATAAAAATATATAGTTTAATTAGGTTTCTGCTGGCTACATTTAAGTCATGTTTAATATTAAATTAATCTGCATTAAAATATGTACAAAGGATGATGTAATGATGCATAACCTTTATATGTTCATTATAATACATGGAAACATTGAAGTCACAGAGAATTCAAGTAAACATTGCAAGAATTCCAAATGTACACCTTTACACACCCACCCATGGACAGCAGGTTAAGGCCAACAAGCCATTTCACAGGACCAAAGTAAAACAAAATCTGTTATGGATCAGGACGAGCTACACTGTCAACATTTACATGCTACAGTCCACACAGAACCAGCCCAGTATTTTAGACTTTCCAGTAAAGTCATTCCTGAAGTCAAGCTACAAGTGACAATACAGGGTCACTGTGCATGACTAAAGAGGCTTTGCTGACACTGGAATTCCTCACATTTTGCATTTGGCAGTTACTCAGTATTTGAATTTTAAAAGCCCTAAAATCTTAAAACTTGTCTCACAAAACAGTTCTTTCAATTAAACAACTTCAACCTGATAGTACTAAAAACAGGTTCAACATTTAGAATTTCAAGGAGAGGTTTAAATAGTTTGTTTAAAAAAATAAAAACCATTCAAGACAATTTTAAAGCACATTTGAATGGTAAAATAAATACAGAACTTCCTCCAAACGTGTTATTTGTTATCAGTCAACAACCAAACATCACAGGAGCATGTCTAGTCAAAAAGCAAGTTTGACAGAAAGAAGTTCTATTTACAAATAGTCCTTATGAGGGTGGGATGTTTAGAGAAACAAGTGTGGAATATCTGTGTGCTGAGGTCAAAATCCTTTTGACCTCCCAAGAGGCATAAAAAGAACAGTCCAGACCTGCACCAGTTCCTAAGACAAAGCAAGACACATCCCAACTCAGCACCATGAACTTTGGAACATCCAAAAGGATTTCAGGGGGTCTGATCCTCAGCTTCTGGCACGAGGAGCCAAAAGGCACCACTGTGTAACAAGGGCAGAAGACAACAGAAAACAATCAGTAGTCAAAGTGTGAAGAAAGAAACAAATGGATACAGAAACCTGGGAAACCCTGCACGGTTCTGCTGTCACACACTGGTGTGCAGTGTCCTGGACACATCAACTGGGCTAAAAATAGAGTCTGATATCCCCAGCTCTACTGGAGGTAAAAACTACACACCAGCATAGGCTACAGCCTCAACACTGTGAAAGAAAAATGCTGATTCTGCAGTAACATCAGAGCCAAGCCAGGCACTGCTGTGGCCAAAATGCCACATCAGAACAAGCCATCAAACTCAGTAACAGAGAATTAACCACCATTAACCAGTACCACCATTTCACCCACAGCACAAACAGATGCTCCTTTTCCAGCTGGAGTTAAGAAGCCTCAAAAAGTTGAGTATAATGAAAGAAAAGCTCAAGGATAACAAAACTTACCATTAGGACAAGAGAGAAATGAGGGCATCCAGAAATTTGCTCCGATCTTCTGTTTTCAATTCAATTACTGAAACATGAAATACTTTATTACAACATGCAAATAACTGCATGATACATCAGACAGCACATTTGAAGGACAATAATCCTGAGTATGCTAATTTACATTCTTATAGGAATAAAGAAGGGAAAAGAAAAAGCTGTTTATTTGGACAAAATCAAAGCACACTATTTTGTGCTTAGATTTGAGCAAACTGATTTCTAGGTGCTCACTCCAGATACAGCAGCCACTTGTTAAACCCACACAGGCTTCTTTGGCCAACAGGGATACATAAGGGTGTGCTGTTACAAACTACCTCTTTTGCAAGCATGTACAAAGACAGGCAAATAAGTATCTCATCAATACCAGTTGGTTCCTAAATACAGGTGAGCTCATAGATTGAGTTGAGGAGCACATGTGAAACCCACTCTACGTGCTGAAGGCAGATTTGCTCAAAAAGAAATGCTTTGTAGTTTATAGTTTCTGCACAAGACAGCACTTGGAAAAGAGAGGGAAATAACGTGGGTTGTGTTTGTACTGCTGCTCACACCAGGCTGGGGCAGGGTCACGGGCACAGGGACGGGCACAGGGCACAGGGACAGGCACAGCCCCGCTACCTCCCAGTCCCGCACAAAGCAGCCCCCGGGCCGAGCCCGCGCCAACAGTGCCCCCTGCGGGCCCGCGCGGGAACTGCCACGGCAGCCGCGACACTCACTGGACATGTCGAAGTGGTTGTGCAGAGTCCTGGAGTTGGTGCTGTCCGCGGCCTTCTCAAAGGCTCTCCCGAAAAAGCTGGAATGGGAGCAGAAACACCAATGGGCACCACAAGAAAGGATATATTTACTGAGGTACATGTATGGAACTTCCTCCTTGCTGAGAGTTGAAAATGGTTTTCAGGTGTCGTGTTCTCAGCACACACTTATTCACATGTGAAAACTCTTTACATTGAAGGCTTTTAGAAATAATGTCACGGGCCATGTAGTGAACGATTTCCCTCTTTTCAGACAGAGGGGAAAAAGACCTTCCAAGAAAGGCCCTGAAGATCTGTATCCTCTGTCAAAGTGTGTCATGCACACCGTATGCAAATGATGTGTTAAGAAGGACACAATCCAAGTCAGCATAATCAGTGTTAAAATAGGTACAGGAAATAAATATTTACTTCAGACACAGGGTTACTCTTTAGGCAACTTTCAGTAAAAGTTTCTAAACACCTTACTTACTTCTTTTTGTCTGAGCTTTCTGTCTCTGGAGGGATGCCCACCATGATCACAGTTCCCTGCTCGACGTCCATGGGTGCAGCCATGACCAGGGGCAGCAGTTTGCAGCGCTTGTTTTTGGTCTGGAGGTCAAAGCCTCTATGTTAGACAAAGCTCAGGAGGCAACTCAGTATCAGCTCTTCACACAGCACAGCACTACCAACATTCATCTAAGGACACAGCTGCAATGAGTTTCACAGCAGGTGGTTTCTTTACATGATCTCTTAGGCCCCTTCTTCCATACAGCAAAAGTCACTTTAAGGGCCAATAGAAACTTCAGTGATGTGCTCCCTCAAGACTTACAAAATTACATGAAGATTTAGAGTGGAATTATCTTAGTAATAAAAACTCTCTAATGCTGTGAAGTCTCTCAGATAGGAATCCTTCCTAGAGCAGCATTCACAGATATGCCAAAGTTATCCAATCACTTAGAAAAATATTAATAGTTCCATGTTATGTTTTTAATAATCAACTGCAATACCCAACAGAACAATAATTGCTACACTGCCCAGAAGTTTGAGAGTCAAAAAATTTTAATTTACTTACAGAGCAAACAAATGACTTGAGTAAGTTTTTACTAAGCAGGCACAGAGACACTGGCTTGGAAAACAGCTTCACATCTGGTGTGCCCTAGGAAAAGAATAATTTCAATTACAATCCAAGATGATTCTTAAACTTACTTGGTTTTACTATTATTGATAAGCCTAAAAGCTTTCTGTGGCTCAAAGAACACTGCCAAGAACCATTAGAGCCCAGGAGTTTGGGCTCACCCAGCTTTGCAGTGATCCCCCTCCCCTTTGCAAGGGCTGATTCCTCCTTTGGGGAGTTCAGAGCACGTGTCAATATTGACCCATCAGGACAGGGCAGTACAGAGAAACAGGTTCTTTCTTAAAGAGTAATTCTTATGGTGTCAAACCATTAGGAAAATTGTTATTCAAGGGTGATGCAGACAAAAAGGAGAGTCAAATGAGAAGCTGAAACCAGAATTCTGACCTCCATGAGGGAGCAGTAGAGAAATGGCCCCTGAGAAATGACAAGGTTGGTGCAAATACAGCTGGCCACGGTCTGCTGAATGGCACGGAGCTGCTTCTTGGCCAGGTCCAGTCCTTGGTGCAGTTTGTCCAGGTTACCCCTGCAGCAGAAAGTGGACACTTTCTTATAAAAATAAAGCTTTTCACACAAAAATGAAATCTAAACACTATTCACAGAGATAATAGGATTTTTCTGTAATAGCTTACGAAGCAACAATACATGAGATACACAATCCATGTTCCCTAAATAAAATTGCAAAAGAATAAAGAGACATTTCCTGTACCTGGAGAGACTGTCCAAAGCTCTAATGAAATTAGTTGTTTCAGGCCCCTCTTTCTCTGTGTTCTCCATGAGAGATGTTGTTGCATAAACTACATCACTTGCTGAGAACTTGTTCTTAAAGCCAAAGTGAATGCTGAAGGTCTGAACTCTCAAATCCTTCATTCTGCAAGATGAAATAAACCCAGGAGAGCTAATTAACATTATCAACATTAACATACTGAGGACATAATGGGCCAATGTTTAGAGCACGAAGATAAATCCAGTCCCAACATCTGCAATAGTCTAGTGTTGCTTTGGCAATCTAAGAACCACATTTTTTTAAAAACAAGATGTTAGATCTTCATTTAAAAATACTTGAACGTAATTGAAAAGTATTTTCAGGTAAGGCCTCTGTATTTAGAGCAATTTACCCAAATTTGTTGGCAGATTCTTCAATCATCTCCCGAAGATTTTCTTTCAAACTCATGTCCATGGAATTAAATTTCTGTTTCACTTGCTTCAAGGGCAAACTAAAAACAGAAGGAAAAAACACACTAATAGGTCTGACAAAAGAAAAATATTTTGCCTTTTTTTATAAGACTTATAAATTTGCTTACACTATAAGCTTGTTTACATTCATTTTTCTTTAGTCATTAAAAGGTGGATTTGAGGAAGCAGAGGTTATTTACACCTTCCATTCCATAAAGGCAGAGAGCTGAAGAATTCCTTGTAAACCAAGGCACAAATTGCATGACAACTCAGAGACACTGCCACCTACTCAAAGCCCCACAACACTTTAAAAACTAACAAGCTGAGCACTTACAGGCTATATTCTGAATATTTCCCCCATAACTCATTGGAAAAAAGCAATCCTTTAATCAAGACACAAAATTTTATAACTCACCCCATGTCAGCCAAAAACTCCTGGAGCCTCTTCTGCCCTTGCACAGACCAGAGCTTGAGCCTGGCAGAGGTGTATGAGGTGTTGCAGAGGCTTTCGTAGAGGGACCAGTGCTGGTACAGGGCCAGGCGCAGGCTGGGCAGGAATTAGGGCCAATAACCATGAACTCAATCATTTGAAGCTACAAACAGTAACAGAACTCCACAGCTGGGAGGGAAGGCTTCAGTTGCTCTTACGTGTCACCTCTCTGTACTATGTCAGATACAGGTGATGTAACAGAAGGAGGGCTCATTTACAACAAAACATCCAAATTTCCATTCCTCTTGATTCCATTCCCAGCAGCAGAGACGGTGCTGGGATTTCCCCCCAGGTCAGAACTCAGGGGGGTTCACCCAGTGGGCAGAGGGCCCTTTGCCCACCCTCCTGCAAGGATACTCATACTCAAAGGCTATTCTGGTGCAGTCAATGGACAGGGCGTGCTCCTCGTCCTCGTTGCGGTGGTTGTGGCGGGACACGTGGCGCTGCAGGGCCCCGATGTCAGTCACGTACTTCATCCTTCAACAGACACAAAGCCCTCACCTCACCTGCTGCCCCTGGGTTTCTGTTCTTCATTACAGGCACACAAACAGGTTTCATGGAGGCAGCAGCATGAAAACATCCTAAAATACCCCAACTTGTGAAAGAATGTCTTTTCAATATTCAGCCACACACTCAGGCAATTTAAACTAAAGAGAAAAAACCCCAACACTGAGACAGACTGAGCAATGAAATTAGTTACCTGTTACATTTATCTCCTCAAAAGTAACAATAGAGCAGCAGAATTAAAGTCTATACATGTAATGCTGGAATTCTGATCATATCTAGTAGGAAATAAAAATCTAAAAATTGCTAATTGAAACTGAAAATGCAGCTGGAAGACACAGAACCCACAAGGTTTTTCATTTAATAAAACTCTTATCAAGTTCATACTTAGGTAAACTGCCACTAAATACCAATTTTTCCAAGATCTGAAATGATTGTTTTATAATTTTGTGAAAAATAAAGTTAGTTTAAAAATTCTAAATAGTAGAAAAATATTTTTTCAGATATATATTCCCATTTTTGGAAGGCATCAGATCACATTCAGTGATTAGGATATTTAATGCCATTGTTTATTAATTACATCTGTTATAATAATTCCCTTAGGTTCCTGATCTCTATTAATTGTTTCTAGTTACTTCTAAAAACAAATTTTAAAAGACAGGAAAATAAATAATAATAAATATTAGTTTAAAAAAATCTTCCTTACTGAGGGATTTTATCTTGGACCCACTGATCTGTCAGGCCAACAATTGCCCACCTAAAAATTTTGAGGAAAAAAGAAATAGAAAAAGTTAAAGCAACAAATACTCCAATATAGTGTATTATATTTAACCCTCTAAGTATGTGACAGAAAAGATCAGAAACACTGTTTACCCACATTACACAGAAGTTAATAACAAACCATGTGCTGTCATTCCTCTTTAGCAGTCACACACTGACAGTACCACCCTCCCTTTGCCCAAGCAAAATCTATGGATGCTTCTTGTTAATTTACACAGAAATATCCTCCAGTTGAAGAATTCCATTCCCTCACAAGAGAAACTGGAACCTCATGCTGGAGCTAAATAATTTTGGGAAATATTGCCTGTCATGGCTATGGGTTTAAGGTTCTGATGGAAAGAGAACACACCAGAGCATGTCGTTCAGGTCCTTGGACATCACCCAGGCCAGGTCGAACATCACCATCGCAGACTGGGGGAGAGGGAGGCAAAAAGGCACCATAAACAACCACCAGACTCTCACTTCATTAAACAGAACACTGGTGAATTTCTCAAGTGTTAGCACAGCCCCCAAGCTCTAGAAAACATGCTGGTGTCTGACAGTCTCCCAGCATCTTACCGAGATACTCAGGAGAAAGAAAAACATTTTAGAGAGCTCTGCAAAACTGGTTACACAGAAAGCAAACACTTGACAAATACAAATATAATCAAAGGACAAATGGCAGAAAGAACAGTTTGATGTCCCAAGTGCCATGTCTGGGATATCCTGACACTTTGAAAGACAAACAAGCCCCCTCCATGCTCAAGTCTTTTCGTTAGAGGGGTTTGTGCATAGAAATTTTTGCCAAGACCTAAAAAACCAGCCAGAAAACATTAAGTTAAGCTACTTGGATCTATCTGTCTGTCTGTCTGTCTGTCTAAGAAGATATAAAATTAACAAGATGTATTATTATGTTGCATATAATTATTATACAATTATAACAGGCAATTATAACATTGGATATTGTCCAATTACATCTTTGTTGTCACCTTGAGATTTTATGACAGACACACAGTTCATACTTACTGAGGTCCCGTGGTATTCATATTGCTCATAATCAAAAAGAATTTCTTGCCTAAAAGGGGTTAAAAAACCAACAAATTTGACTGAACGATGAACTGGTCATTGGATCCATTTAAAAATATAAACCATGAATGGTAAATAATATTTAAAGTACATTTTAGCAATGAAAATAATTAATCTTGGGCTGGAAATTATGCAAAGCAAATAGATTTTAGTACCAATGTGGAAAACACACTAAAATGTGCTCATAAACCAAAAAGAAAAAATCCATTAAATCATTTTTCCTCAGATAATATTTTTCTGATCTGTTCATGCCCATTCCCATAAACAATATAAAACAAAATTGTAAAAGAAGACAAAAGCACCAATTTCACCCTACAATAGACAAGATAAAAATGCCACAGCTATTCAAGTGAAGCAATGCACATATTGCTACTCAAATTCTTAATTCTTAGTTACAATTTGCTTCATTTAAATGTTTTATATTTATATAGTAAATATCCCTCAGCATCTTGAACAAAATTAGAACTAAAGCATCTTGCAAATCACAGCTCAGTGTCACGTGTTTTTATTCTTAACAAGATTTTAGCCCAAGATCAAGAGAAAAAGAGACCAGCAGCATAAAAATCAGCCACACACCTTCGGGCTTCCCATTCTCGCCTCTGTCGCCTTTTCATCGTCCTCTCTATCACATCCTGTAAGTTAATTTGGATGTTATAAAGCCAGAAAAAATATTCTGATAGATTAGAGTCTAGAGACATGATTAAATCTTAATTAAAACTGTGATTAAAGTCTTCATCATGAAGGTTTTTTACTAACTCTTCTAAAGAAAAGCATCGCTATGCACAACATCTAATGAGAAAAGTATTTTTATCAAACACTTCCCCAGGAACAGTTTTATACAGTCATGACACCTTCAGTGCCAGCATTCCTTTAGCTCACCTTCAGAACAGTGTTTCAACAGCAGGAACACTGATCCTACCATTTTATAACAAAGAATTCAGGAGATATAAAATGAAGATCATAAAAAAGGGACTCACTGTATATTTAAGCTCCATTAACAGCACCATCAGTTTGAAAACTCAAAGAATCAGTAGTGACTTTGTGAAATATTTAACAGATCCAAGAACAGCTTTTGGGTACACTATTTATAGATTTTCCTTTGAGTTTCTGATATCTCTTTTCTAACATAGTGCCCTTTGCAGATTAGCAGGAAAAATG
>JAWWLY010000036.1:6373603-6388864 GCA_035041215.1 Gymnopithys bicolor | reverse complement strand
CTATTTATAGATTTTCCTTTGAGTTTCTGATATCTCTTTTCTAACATAGTGCCCTTTGCAGATTAGCAGGAAAAATGAGATATTTATTAAATCTAAGAATGTATTTATAAGTAATTGTCCCTTAAAGCTCCTGGTCTCATGTCTTTGCTTCCTTCTGTAACTAGAAAACCTGCTACAAATAACACATGGAAAACTTCAGTTTTTGTGTATCCCATAATATGCTTTTGTTGGTTACAAACTGAATTGCTGAACCATTTCTGAGCTTCATCTTCTCTGACACGGATTGTTTACAAAAGGTTCCTGTCCAAGCAAGTTTTACTGCAAAGCCCAGAGCCAGAGCCAGAGCCAGATCTCTCCAGCTCTCTGGGTACACAAACCTTTATGCAAAATCAAATTCAAAACATCTTTTTTCATTAGGAGGAAATATTTCTGTGTGGTTCAGATAAACCAACTGGTGTTCCATTGTTGTATTGGGTTGTTTTAAAACCACACACTTGAATTTTTGATCCAAGGGGACACAGTTTTTAACCTCAAACACCATTATTATGATGCAAAGTATAAGTAACAGCAGTTTCTGTTCCTTCCTTTCCCAGCAGAGCAGCAGAACCAAACACACCTCTTCAAAACGCCTGCGCTTGTCCGAAGGCTCTGAGCCCTCACTCTCGTTCTCTGAACCCTCCTCCTCCTCCTCCTCTTCATCCCTGAAGATGTCATCATAGGCAGGAACGTCCAGGTCATCATCCTGCTTGACCAACAGCTTAATCTACCAAGAAGAAAAATGTATTTCAGATAAATTATTGAGTGAGTAAAACACGTCTTGAATGACAAATGAGAAAACTCCAGTGCTCTCAGTAAGAGAAAATAAAACTTAATTTTGGCTGTGGTCAGTTCCTGGCACACCAAAACCATAGTTTTTAATACAAAGCCATAATAAAGTACACAAAATAAGAGTAAAAACATCCCATATTTTTTGTTATAGCATTACTGGATGAATTATAATTTTAATGTTTATTAAAATCAACTAATTTGTGCTTGATACTTCAAACTCGAGGTGTTGATGCTGAGAGACAACAGATGTCACATTCTGGAGGGAGTTTGTCCTGATTTGTGGCAATTTGATTTCTGACAAGATTAGCAGGTGCTCACTACTGACAGTCTCACACTGCTGGCAGTTGAGATTTTACTACTGAGAACAGATTTTTTTGTGATCATGTACCTCAATATTGCAAACATTCATTCCTGCTGCTCCCTCACCTACCACCTCATGCTGTGAGCAGCTTCCCAAACCACAGCAAAGCACTTCCCCACCACGCTGTGGGAAGGGTTTTATCAGAAAGAAAAGACTTTACCTGTGTGTCATTGTAGACATTCACGACATTAATAGGCCTGTGGCTGTCACAGACAAAAAAAAAAGTGCCTTCTTCAGGTTGCAGGAGTTCCAGGAGGTCGACGTTGGCACCACAATTGATAAGAACAAAGTATTTGAACTGCAAACAAAAGCAGAAATAAAAAGGAAAAAGCTTGTTACTGAACTCAGCAGGGCACACAGAACACTGAAAATATCTTTACAGAACCTCCAAAACACTCATTGCCAAAACTTGTATTTACTTGCTGATATTTGTCATCTTTGTAGCAGAATTTTTTTTAAGACAAAACACCAAATTTGGGGACATCCAACAGCACCACCCTTTAAATCTCAGGTGTGCAACCTTAATTTGAGTCTATCAAAATTATAGCACATTAGTTTGGGCTGAGGTTAAAGGCTGGATGAGTTTGCAACTGGTATGTTAAAAATGTCACCACAGTTTGGAGGTAACCCCAAACAATGAGTTTAAGAGCTGACATTGTGACCTGGGGAAGGGAAGAAGTGAAGCTCTGTGAGAGATGAGCTGCAGCTTAAAACGTTTCTGCTGTTTTTCACCTGATCTTTATGCTCAAGAAAGGCAGTTTCAAGTTCTTGCCATCCAGACACTGGGACCAGGGTGTACTGCACGTGGTCACACTGGAACAGAGCCTGAAGGGAAGCAAACACTGAGCAGAGGGGAAGGGAACAGCCCCCTCCTTAAGCCCACCCCACACAAATGCTGCCAGCAAGGACATCCCAAGTGACGGATCCACATGAATCTGGGTGTGACTCCCCAGTGTTCAGTGTCATAACTCATGGATAAAAGTAAGTTACAAAAGCAGATTAAACCTTCGCCCTTTCCCTGGTTCAAACCCATTAAAAGGATCCCTGGGCATATTTCCTTTGGGCTGCAGTGATAATGAACCAAGACTTACCTGGAGTATTTTACAAGCACATAATGCATCAACATCTGAAGCCACAAGAAGAAGAACACGCTGTAAAAATAACAAAATTAGTATATTAATACAGGTGCCAGATCTGAAATGTCAAATATGCAGAGCATTGTGAGACCTGAAATTTAGGCAGAGATCATCATAAGCATAAAATGGAATTCATAGAATCATAGAATTGGAATTCATAGAATTGCTTTCGAATGGACACTGCAAACCAAATGAACCACTTGAATCCCTAAAAATATGAACAATAAGCAACTCCAAAGGATGCCTAAAATACTTCAGCTGCTTTAGGGCAGTGCAGCTACTCAGACTCCGGTGAATCACTCAGAGTTTTGGAGGTTCATGGCTAGTCAAGCCCTACAACTGTTTTCATTGTGTCTCCAAACGCTTTGCTTTTCAGATCGGGATCTGGAACAATTCTGATTAAAGCAAAGATGTAACAAAAGTAAGAGCAAGGCAACGTGAAGTTTTGCCTAAATCAGGATTGGCTGGTGGTTTGTTTTTTTGGTTTGGTTTGGGGTGGGTTTTTTGTTTTTGTTTTGCAAGGGTGTTGCTTTGTTTGGTTCTGGGGTTGGTTTTGGTTTTTTTTAGATTTTGCTCACAGTTGGAGAAATCGAGAGAAATCCTTCCATTTGCACAATAATTCACGTGTAGAAATGCCAAAGGATTGTCTAACAAAAGCTTGACCACCTCAGGGTGCACATCGACTGTGAGCGGCGCTGAGCAAACCGCGGTTAAAAATGAAAGTAACCGACCAGATCTGCTACAAAAAGGCTGTAACAGAAACTTTAACGATGACAGAACCCCGGCAAACAACACCAAAATGGTTAAAAAGACAAAGAAAAAGAACAGTTTGGAGATATCAAGGCACTGGAGAGGAGGGAGGCGAACTGTAAGTGAAACCCTGGCGAGGCCCCGCCGGCCGACGCAGCTTTGTCTCGGGTTTCCAAGGGCAGGGAAGGGAAAAAAATCCCGGGGATTTTCAGGACTCGGGTGACAGGCGCTGCTCGCCGCCAGTGCCCGGCCCGGAGCCCCCGGAGCGCCTCGGCAGCCGCCTCAGTGCGGGACCCCCGAGCAGAGAGCCCTGAGGGGGCAGAGAACGAGAGTCCTGAGAGGGGGGCAAAGAGAGAGGGAGCCCTGAGGGAGCGGAGAGCCCTGAGGGGGCAGAGAGGGAGAGCGGGAGAGCCCCGAGAGGGGGGAGGGAATTCTGAGGGAGAGGAGGGGGAGAGAGCCTTGAGAAGAGAGCGAGAGAGCCTTGAGGTGGGGGAAAGCCTTGATGCGAGGAGGCAGAGCGAGAGAGAGCCCTGACGGGGGACCGCTCTGCCCGCCCGGCACTGGAACGCCCACAGTAGAACCCCACAGCCCCGGTCGCGGCCGGCCTATAACTCGCACCTGGGTGACGATCACATCGTAGAACTCCCGGCGGCAATCGGAGATGAACATGGCGGGAACAGGCAGCGGGAGGAGCGGGAAGGAGCGGCGGGAGGAGCGGGAAGGAGCGGGAACAGGCGGCGGGAGCGGCTGGCGGGAAGCGGAGCAGCCGCGGGCCGTCCCCGCTCAAACTGGGCGCCAAAGCAGCGCCGCATTCCATTGGTCCGCGCCTCAGGGAGCGTTGGCCAATGGGGACGCGGCAGCCCCGCCTCCGCCGCGCAAACTGCCCCGCCTATTCCGGGCCTACGCCAATGGGATTGGAGGCGGGAGGCGGGGACGCGTGCGGCTGGCCAATCCCGAGGGGGCTCCATCCGGAAGCGCCTCGCTGAATCTTTGTAGCCGTGTCGGCCATCTTTGCCGCGGGCGGGCTGCTCGTTTTGCCATTACAGCGAAGCCGAACAAGAGACGACGGGGTCGCGACAGCGCCCGGTGGGCGGGAGAGCCCCGCGCGGGCGGAGGGGCCGCCGCGATGGCCGCCTGTGCGGGCGAGAGACATTCAGTTCCGCCCTGACAGACAATGGCCGCGCGGGCGGCGCGCGGCACGCCGGGAGGGGCGCGGCCGTGGGCGGGGCCGGCACAGCCGTGAGGGGAAGGAGCGGCCCCGGCCCGACCTGCGGTACCGACCGAGCCCCGAGCGAGCCCCGCCGCCGCCATGGTGAGCACGGGAGGGTACCGGGGCACGGCGGCTCCGGGAGCCCTCACGGGGTGCCAGGACGCTCCGCGCGCTGCAGATACGGATTAACGCGTCCCTCCCTTTGTGGTGTCGTGTTTTGTTTTCTTTTTCCGCTCTAGTTCTCCTTTAACATGTTCGACCACCCCATCCCGCGCGTGTTCCAGAACCGCTTCTCCACGCAGTACCGCTGCTTCTCCGTGTCCATGCTGGCCGGGCCTAATGACAGGTCAGATGTGGAGAAAGGCGGGAAGAGTATGTGCCTGTTTTATTTTGACTCATAAACCTGTCGGAAGGGGTGTTTGGGACTGTTGGCCGTGCCGGGGCTGGGGGCGCTGAGCGGCCCGGGCGGGGCTGCAGGAGGGACAGGAGGCGTCTGGTCCTGCCTTGCTCTGTGATTAAAAACCTGACAAATGAGTCCGGCTTTGTGGGCGTTAGAAAAAGACAGTCTTGTTTTTTAAAGTCTCCTGTTACGATATTGGATCCAGCATAAGCCGTGGAGGTTTCTGACTGAGGACCGTCTCTCCCTACCCTGTTGTTGCACCTCTCTTAGCTTGAACAAAGAGAATTATAAATTGGGCAACTTCACTTTCAGGCTGTCAAATCAATGATACGACGCTTTGAGTTGGTGTCATTGAAGAACACCTGAAAGCCCAAAGTAAAATTAACTTTAGAAAACATTTTCTCCAGTAGCAGGTATTGTGAAAGCTTGACTTATCTTTTTTTTCTGATTAAATTCTGGAATCTCCAATAGCAGGTGTGTTTGTCATGGCTGATTCTGCTGAAATCCCTGGCTAAAAATGAATTTGCAGGAGATTATAGAATTTCTTTTTCATAAAAGGAGATTTTAGAGAAAAAATTATACAGTTGTGTGTTATATACCCTTATACAGATGTACTTTTCCTGACCTTACATTCTCATTCTTTTCTGTAGTCATTATGCCACCATCGGCTTTGGATCAACTCAGTAAGTCAATATTTTATTCTGGAATAACAGCATTAGAAATATCAGCAAATGTGTGGGCAAATAGCACAGTGTGTTAGTTATTATTAAAGTCTAACTTAGTATGAGACTAATTAGTTAAAAACTGTATTTTGAAGGTATTTTTCCTGTCAGAATGAATGGGGTTTGTCTGTCTCAAGTACAGACATCTGGAGTGTTGGGCTGCCTGAGCCACGGATCAGTATTTATTAACTACTGATAGTGCACTCAGGGTGATGGTTGCAGCTAATCTGGTACATTCTTAATCTCAACTGCCTTGTCATGGATGTTGTCTGGAGCAAAATTCATTTTAAAAACCAAATAAGTGATAATTAACTTTGAATTGGGGAAAAGACAACTGAATCAATGGCAAAAAGGGTCTTTGGGGGCCTTTTTAACTAAGGGGTTCCCCCCCCACCTTGGAGTTTTAACAGAATTTCTTTGAGAAGTTACTTTAGTCATGGTTTAATTTTAAAATAGGCAGGACCTGTTGACAGTCATTGGGTAGATGCTGAATGATAATAGTTCAAGAATGTAACACTGATGGATTCCTCACTGAGTCCTGCTGCCTCCTCTGTCTGGCCTTGGGGAAATGCCGGGGGAGGATTTAGAGCTCTAACTGTGATGCCATTACAGCATTTGTGTATCTGCTTTCTCTCCTGGATTTGTACTTTGGAGCACTTGGGGTAGTGGTGGGAGGGGAATCCTCTCCTGCAGCCTGGCCCCTTCTCCCTTTGCTCTCTGAAAGCTCCAGGGAGGGTCGGTGGCTCTGCCAAGCCCCGCGGTTTGTGCTTCCCCGCAGGCCGCCTGAACATCACCTACCCCATGCTGTTCAAGCTGAGCAACAAGAACTCGGACCGCATGACGCACTGTGGGGTGCTGGAGTTCGTGGCTGACGAGGGCATCTGTTACCTGCCACACTGGGTGAGTGGCCTCTGCTGAGCTGCCAGACCCTGGGGAGTAGGACTGGAGAGTTGCCGGTTTAGTATTAAAGCGTTGGGATGTGCCCTGGGTGTGTCTCTGCAGTGTTTCCCTACACAGCTTTCAGACACAGCTCAGGTTTCCCTCTGCAACGGTTTAACTAAGCAAAGCATCCTGTGTTTTAAGATGCACCTGGCTGTTCTTCCTGCAATTAAACCGTGGTAAACAGGTGCATTTCAAGGAAGATGGTGGCCCCAGCAAAGACAGAGACACACAAAGAAAGAGATTTTTGAAAGCATCAGACATGTTGATAGTGGCTTTTACTTGTGTTTCCGTTCTTGCAGATGATGCAGAACTTGCTGCTGGAAGAGGGAGGCCTGGTGCAAGTGGAGAGTGTTAATCTGCAGGTTGCTACTTACTCAAAATTTCAGCCACAGAGTCCAGATTTTCTTGACATCACCAATCCCAAAGCTGTGTATCCTTCCTATCCAAGTGTGGAGCAGGGGGAAAAAGGTTTTCTCCCAAACTGGAATGATCAAGCAGAGCTGACTTTTCAGGTGTGGCTCACACTCTTCTGGTAGTAGGTGGCTACTGCTGCTCCTCCTGAAAACAAAAGGGATGGAGAGCTGGTGTACAGAGATGTGGCACAGAGTGTGGCCTGGAGTGAAGCCCCAGGAATCTTGGCTTAAAATCCAATTAATCCTGAGTGTCTCTTTGGAGAACTTGTACACCCTGATGTTTATTAAAAAGGCCATCTCTGCAGTACTGATGATTTTTAAACCACATTTGAGAGACCAAGGATCAGAGGTCTGTAATACAGTAACTTTAAAGCTTTGATGTTACCTTGAAAACAAATGTTTTGTCTTAACATACTCCCAAGATTAGAAAATGCATTGAGAAACTTTGCCTGTCTGACAACTGGGGACGTCATTGCCATCAACTACAATGAAAAGGTACAGTACAGGTTGAGGAATGAGTTCAGTTGTTGGTGCTAAAGAAATCAGCCCAGAGCTGTGCAGTGTTGCTGACAAGTAATTCCAAATGGGGTGTTTTGCAGCAGGTTTTCTGTTGGAGGGTAAAGAGGTCATTTAAGCCTTTCCCTGAGCTGCTGTTTGAACTTTTTGTTGACTCACAAGAAAATAAGTCTTTGTGTTGTTGAAGTTTTTACAAGCCAAGGAACAGAATTTATCCTAATTTGTTTTCAGAAGTGCACATTGAAGTACAGTAAAAGCACAGCCAGGTACAGTAGGAGGTTCTACGTTAAAAACCTTTGCTCTTAAGTTCTGCAGAGACCCTGTAGGGTTCAGTCCTCAACCTAAAGAGCACTTACTTCAGTTTCCTTGAAGCTGCCTAAACAGAAGGGCTTAGCTGTGCATTTCTTACACACAAAACTGAGCTTTTTCATGTGCAGTCTTCAAATCTCTGTTACTGTTTCAGATCTATGAGCTCCGGGTAATGGAGACCAAACCGGACAAGGCCGTGTCCATCATAGAGTGTGATATGAATGTAAGTTCAAGCTGAGGTGGGAATCTGCCCCAGCTGCCCTCCCAGCAGGAGGAGACACTGGGGCAGTGACAGAGCAGCACCCCCAGCACCTCTGGTGCTGCAGGAAGGGTGCAGCCAGATGGGGCAGGGAGTGTGACTCACTAGAGAGTGCTCCATGTGCCTTTGCAACCACATCCCTGGTCTCGAGTGGACTTCAGGTACCGTCAGGTGACTGTAGTGCTGACCATTTGATGCTCAGCTTCAGTATGTCCTTCTGGGTTTCATTTAATAGCTTTCTCCTGACTCAGACTCCAGTGATACTGTGGTGCTGCTTGACTGTTCTGTTCCAATTACATGCTAAGGCCCATTCCTGGGAGGCTTAGTCATTTTTCAGTTTTGAGTGTTTACCAAATAAACCTCAGTCCTTTCTGGATCAGATGCAGTGATAGTAGTTTGTGGAGTTGTATATAAAGCTTATGATTAAAATAAAAATATAAATCACATTTGTTTTCATGCTTTTTGTGTAAATAGGTGGATTTTGATGCTCCTTTGGGGTACAAAGAACCAGAAAGAAGTGCACAACATGAAGAGACCACAGTAGGTTAAGCTTCCATTCTTCCAAAATGTATTCCCCAGAGGGCAGCATTGTTTGAGAAGTAGTGAGTGCCAACATAATCTTTTTTTCCTGAAACACATTCTTAAGGTTAAGTTTTTCTTACCAGAATCTTTTATGTGTGTTACTTAGGAGATGGTTGTTTGCCAGTTGTTGGTTTTGGAAGGTTTTGTTTGGTCAGAAACATGTGGGACTGTTTGCAGTCACAAGATGAACACAATGACCTCAGTTGTTTTTCCCCTCCCAGGATGTGGAAGCAGACCACAGTGGATATGTCAGTGACATAGGATTTCGTGTAAGTCCCCAGTTCATGCTCATTTCTGAATGTGGTAAAATGGTGATGGAAAGTTGTTTCAAACTGCAAAATACTGATATCTGTTCTTAGAGATGTTTGTCATTTCACTGGCGAGTGCCTGTGAGTGTTCTGTGGTGACTGCAGACAGAACTGCCTGACTTGCTGTCTGTAAGGGGCAGCCTATAACAGGGAGACTGACACATGCCCCTGCACCCAGGGTTCATCAGTACCAAAACCAAACGTGCTGAATCAAACAACTAAATGAGAATTGTAAGATTTTACAGAATACAGTGTCCCTGTGTGCTGAATTTTCAAATACCAAAAGTTAAATTAAAACTCTTCATGTATCCATAGGCATTCTCTGGTTCTGGGAACAGACTGGATGGCAAGAAGAAAGGTGTGGAGCCAAGTCCCTCACCAATTAAACCAGGAGACATCCGAAGGCAGGTTTCATTCAGTTCTCAGCAAGGATCAGTGTCTGAGCAGAGTTATGGCTTTCTTTGCCTGCTCTTGCAATATAAACTAATTTCATTGTAAGTTTGCCTTTGGAAAATAAACAGTCTTATGCACAGGCTGCATGGAAACATGGCTGTGGCCAAGCTTCCACAGCAACTTCAGTGTTTGGTTATTCACATCATGCAATCAATGTCTACCTTCAGAAAAGAATTCAGGGGTTTACCTCTGGGATTATTTGGTAATGGAAATGCGCAGCAAGTGTTGGTACAACACTGACAGTCATAGAATAGGTCTGGCTGTGTTCAGTTGGGTAGTTGGTATAACTCTTCTTTCATAATATTTTTATGCTTTTTTTCCAGAGGAATTCCCAACTATGACTTCAAGATTGGTAGAATCACCTTCATTAGAAACTCACGTCCACTGGTTAAGAAAGTCGAAGAGGTAAATATGGTTGAATGTTCCCCAGTCCTGCACAGAATTAGAACATTACAACTATGGTCCAAGTTCCTGGTTCCTCTCCCTATCCTTGATTTTTCACAGCACACTTCTGTTGAAAAGTGGTAGCAGTTCACTGGTGTGAGTTCAGTGAAAGCAACTTCTGGTGTCCTTGTTACTGATGTAAAAAGCTTGGCCTGGAGTTTAATGAGCCAACGCACGCTCGTTACAGTTGGCTGAAAGGTCACTGAGGTGCTCCTGGTTTCATTTTCAGGGAGAGAGTGGTTAATATCTAGGTTAAGGATGTGAAATGCCTGCAGTCAGTGGCTGCTCTGATGGAATGTCATCCATCTTTCATCACACACAAGCAGTGAGCAAAGGGTTAACAGCCTTTTTCCCTCCTTTTCCAGGATGAATCTGGAAGCCGGTTTATTGCCTTTTCAGGAGAAGGCCAGTCCCTGCGCAAGAAGGGGAGGAAGCCCTAAGCTGTGCTGCCCCATTAGTTGGCAGGAAAATAAACAGTTGCAGCATCTTGGATCTTAGTTATTGCAGTTGAGAGGAGAGATGGTTTTGCAACATAAGAACCCTCTTACTGGTTTTGGTTTCATGTTTACAACCCGAGCTGTCAGACTGGCTTAATTTTCTACTGAAAATTGAGTTCTGGGAATTCTGAAGGAGCTTTTTGTGTATGTTGTAGAGGGGAACATAGATCTCTAATCAACCTGAGAACTAACAGGCTCTACCTTACTAAAGATCTGGTTCTTAGACAACATCCTCCCCTCATATCCTGAGTAATGATGGTCTCATGTCACTCTTTGCTTAGTATTTTCCTCCCTCTCTCTCTATTTTGCCACAATTTCAGGTAAGCTTTTTGGTGTGGTGCAGATCAAGGCTGACACTCTGGTGTTCAGGACTTTTGTGCAGGGCCTCTCCTTGAGCTTTGCTTCAGGTGTTGGGTTACCAGTCACTCTAGGCAAACCCCTGTAACTGCTTTTTATATTTATAATTAATAACATGCCTTTTAATAATTCAGATACTATAAGTTAGCAATCTAATGGCAGGCCAGGAGGCGAG
Organism: Gymnopithys bicolor; assembly: GCA_035041215.1. Classification (NCBI taxonomy): domain Eukaryota; kingdom Metazoa; phylum Chordata; class Aves; order Passeriformes; family Thamnophilidae; genus Gymnopithys; species Gymnopithys bicolor. The sequence continues at coordinate 6,378,202 of JAWWLY010000036.1, read as the reverse complement.
ACCCGGCTGCACCGCCCTGCTTGGAACGCGGTGCGGGTGTCACCTGAGGGGACGCGGGTGCCCTGGAAGGGCTGAGTAAAGGATCCTCTTAACCAGCTGCGTCCCTGTGTGCTCATTTCGGAAGGATCGAAGCGCCCGCCCCTCGCGGGGAAGGGGGCGGGGTGTGCCCGGCGGTCCCTCCCGGGGGTGTGTCCGCGGCTGTGCCCAGGGGTGTCCCCGGCGGTCCCTCCCGGGGCCGTTCCCGGGGGTGTCCCCGGCGGTCCCTCCCGGGGCTGTTCCCGGGGGTGTGTGCGGGCGCGCTGGTCACGCGCGGCCCGGCGGGCAGCCATTGGCTGGCTGGGCTGGCGCTGCGTTGTGCCGCCCCTCGCCATTGGCTGGCCCGCGCGTGCCGCTCTAAGCGCTACGGCCATTGGCGGCGACGCGGCCATGGCGGACACGGGCGGCGCCTGGCGGGTGAGCGGGCGCGGGGGACGCGGGGCCGGGCCGGGCTGGGCTGGGGGACGCGGGCTGGGCTCAGCTCAGCTCATCTCATCTCATCCCGGCCGTGTGTCCCCTCCCGCAGCCGCCGCGGTCGTGCGAGGACTACTGGGGGGAGTGGAAGCACTGCCGCGGGCTGCGCCACGCCTTCCACCACTACTACGCGCACGGGGCGCTGCCGGACTGCGGGCGCTGGCGGGAGGACTACGAGGCCTGCCGGGCCTGGGAGCGGCACGGCACCGCCAGCGCGCAGGTACCGCGGGCACGAACGGCGAGCACGGCGGAGCGGGCTGGGGCTGTCCTGACGCCCACTTAAGGATCCAGGGAGCGTTTTCAGTGTTCTGCTGCAAAAGCTCTTGGTTTCAGTTACTGTCATTCCCTTCCTGTGATAGAAGTTGCGACGTTCCAAGCAAAGGCGTCCCTGCGGTGTCCAGAGGTGCTCCTGGCTCAGCCCCAGGGACACTGGAGGGCCCGGCCCTGCAGCACAGGCTCCATCCCTTCAGCCAGCCAGGGCAGTGCCCGACAGGGCCGATTGCACAGGAGTGGTGGTTTTCTTCATAGTGCAGCAGTCACAGGCAAAATATAAATATGACTGAGTTAAAAACTTGTGCTCTGTCTTACTGAGATAGCATTTGGCACTTCTGTTTAAGCACGATCAATTTCTGTTTTTATCTCAGAGTCACAAGAGGAAATGGGCTCTGTAGGACTGGGATATCCAACACTACCATGGTAACACTCTGTGCTCTGTTTCAGGAAGCTTTGTGCCAGAGTGAAAGAGCTCGAGCTACAGAAAGCCAGAAATACGCTCCGGTGTGGAGGCTCAGGAAGAGCCCACCAGCAGACTGGTATCTGCCACTTGACCAGGACAAACCCAATTAGGAAGTCTGTTTGCTGTGTTTGGTCAGTTACATAATACACAATTCAGAACTATGCTGGCTTTGTCTTTCTTCCATTCCATCTTGAAGTTATGCAGCTGTAGCTCTGCCCTGCAATACTTGAGCACTCGCTGAAAAATACTGAGAGTTTATTTAAACACAGAGTGGTTTTTAAAGGGAGACTTGAGGTGCTTAATTTGATTCTGGTCTTGTACTGCTGCCTTACATTTCTGGATTTTAACTCAGCAGGAAGCTCCCAAATTAATGCCCACAGGATCCAGCTCCTCTTGCTCTTCCCCTGCCAGGTTTTTTTACCACTGGCATTTAAAAGGCATTTCCCAGATTCAGGACTGGTGTGGATTAAGAGCTTCTCACCTGATGGGAAGGTGCTGCAGATCCTGAAACCAACCCTCTGTGGAACTGCTCTTGAATGGTGGTGTGTGTTGTGGCAGTATTCAAAACTACCCCAAAAATAAAGGTTTAAACACATGTAGAGACACATTTGCTTTGGTTTAGGGCAAAGCCATGAACATTTAGTTACAACAGTTATGTAGCAATATAAAATATTTAAAATTGGCTTTGTCCCCGAGAAAGGCTGTGGAGCTGTGCTGGGTGTTTTACCACCTGATAGTTATGAAGAAAGTCCAAACATGCAGATACTTCATTAATATTTTATTTACAGTGTTACAACCCACAGGAAGAGTTGTTTCTTCGTTCTCCCTTCAGTCCTTCCATCCTTGCTCCCTTCAGCTGGCTGAGCAGCTCCTGGCAGGTGACCCACACTCCTCCCTCACTGGGTGTACACTTTGGTGATGTCAACACATTTCCCTTCGGGGGGATCGTAGCCAGGGAGGGGTGGGGTGTAAGTGGGCCCGTCCCTCTGGAAGGGGAAGAGCTGCTCGTCCCGCCGGGTGGCGGCCTGGAACAGCTGCTCCGACTCCAGGCGCAGCTCCTGCAGTGCCTCCTGCTGAGACTCCACGAGGCTCTGAATTGCTTTCTTTTCTGCCTCATCCTGTTTCTGCTTAAACAAACACCACTTCTTCAGAAGTAAAACCCTTCTTTCGGCCTCCTCGGGAGACAGAGCAGGAAGGCTTCGTGTCCTGGGGAGGAGGAGGAGAATGTTCTGATAGAGGAACAGCCTCACTGTAAAGACCAAACTCACACAAACACCAAAACCAAAAATCCCACCACCAAGCAAACCCCACAAACCCAGAGAATGCATTTAATTCATTAATGATTTAGTCTGTCTGTGAGGCCTTGCAGTCATTCCAACAGGAAATTGATGTTACTGTTTTTTCATTACTTTCAGCAAGAACAAATAACATTTTATTTCCCATTTTGTCCTGCTGGGGGTGGGTGAGGTTTTGGACCAAGGCTGGTGCTCTGTTGCAGTTGTGCAGAGAAGTTCCCAGTGCAGGCACATGGGGAACCACTCACAGACCTGCTGCCATCCGAGTACTTGAGGGGGGTTATGAAATCCTCGATTGGGATCAGCTCTGGGGCAGCTTTTTCCAACTTTTTAAGCTTCTTTTTCATACGATCCTTCTGTGCCTGCTCTCTCCTCACATCCACCTTCTTCTTCTTCTTTGGTTGTGCTCTGCAAGGGGAATAGAATATAAAAGAGATTTTGTCCTTTAATTCAACATCAGCAACTTTCACTTTAGTTTCTAAGGGCTGTTCCTCCCCATTGCTTAGTTTGGTCCCTGTAGAAGTTCCAGCCACTTTATTCAAGAAAAGGAATTTCCCCAGGACAGTGACATGTCTGCAGACAGGGCTGTAACTACCCAGGAATAGCAGTTTTGTGCTGAACATCAGAAGGATCTGAGGACATTCCACAAAACTCAAACTGGAATTGTTTTGCACTAGCTCAGAGTGCAGCAGAGCAGGTAAAAGGTTTGGGGTGGAAAGGCCCTTAAACCTCACCTGGTTTGACCCCCTGCCATGGACAAGAACACATTCCAGTAAAACAGGTCGATCCAAGCCCTGTCCAAGCCCTGTCCTGCCATTTACATGCTTGCACAATTTCCACATTTGGAGCCAAATTCAGGCTGCAGGTGTTGCTGGCCTGTTGTCCTTCTCCATGCAAATCCTCTGTACCCCAAACACAGCACTCCACACACAGTCACCCTCACAGTGGGCCCGAGGGGGTCACTCCTGCCTTGCAGACTGCACAAACAACCTGTGTTGTGTGAAACAGCCCCTCTCTGATGGTCCCCAAGGGTTATTTGGAATCTACTGCATCAAACCAAACATGGACACCAAAATGCCACAGGTGGGGGCTGCCTGTGCCTCCCCAGAAAGCATTTCTGGTTCAGCCACTGGTGGTGGTGCCCAGAGGGAGTTCTGGAGCACTGCACAAATCTCAGCATTTCCAGCTGCATTCAGTGGCTGAGGAAGCAAATTCCATACAGGAGCATGAAGTGATCATTCTGTCACCACTGACTGCCCCTCAAGAGACCAACAGTTCTTACCTTCTTTGGCCTAGAGTTAAACACTTACAAAGGTTAGTTTGGACTTGGGATCATTGTGTTCCCCCACGGATGAGAACAGTTCCCCCCAGCCCCGGGGAGCTGCACTCACCTCACCGGGAGGGCTGTCCTGGGTGCCAGGGGGGAGCTGTGCCAGTGACTGCCTCGGAGCGGGAGCCTCTGGGACAGGCAGGAGCTGCGGGAGGAGCAGGAGCAGAGCATGAGGAGGGGCTGACTCTGGTGACACCGACTGTGCCCACCCACACAGGAGCTGTTTGTCAGCCCTAAATCACCGCGAGCAGTTCTGAACCGGGACAGAGCGTTTGCCCAGCGCTGCCCCCGCGCCGGGCCGGGCGGTGTCGGGACCCGCAGGGTACGGGGGGCCAAACAGTACAACTGCTGGAGAGGTTACAGTCACCGTAAGCTCTGACGGCGCCGCTTTGAGGTGCTGATGTGGGAGAGTTAAAACGGCCGCCGGAAGGAGATGCCGCTGCTCAAACCTCGGTGGGGTCACGGGAGGGCGAACCGACCCCGGGGCGGGGAACCAGCGCAGGCCCCGCTCTACCGGCTCCCTCCCGCCGTCCCGGGCTCGGCGCGGCCGCACTGCGGGCCCCGGGGCTCCCCCGGCCGTACCTGAGCCGGACCCGCAGCCCCCGGGGCTCCCCCGGCCGTACCTGAGCCGGACCCGCAGCCCCCGGGGGTCCCCCCCGGCCGTACCTGAGCCCGACCCGCAGCCCCTGGGGCTCCCCCCCCAGGCCGTACCTCACCCGCAGCCCTCA
>JAWWLY010000036.1:6336338-6366110 GCA_035041215.1 Gymnopithys bicolor | reverse complement strand
TAATAATAATAATCATAATAATAATAATAATAATAATAATAATAATAATAATAATAATAATAATCATAATCTTGAGCCTTCACAGCACTTCAGTCAGTGTGACCCTTTTACAAAGACATCACTTTTATCTCTAAGAAACAGATAATTGTGTAAGTCCTTAAGATGTGCTGAGAAGTGCCATTGTTCCTGCAGCAGGCAGAGTGACACGTCCTTATGTGCTCGTCCTCTTGGACAGCATCGGGAGAGGAGCTGCAGGAACTGAGTTGGGGCCAAATTTCTGTTTTCTTTGAAGAGAAACTGAATGTGCAGTTGGGCTTTTTGAGTTGCTGAATAATAGAGCTATTGGGACAGAAAAATCCAATTATATAAATGGAATAGCTTAAGAAATACTTGCAAAAATATTACTTGGTTCACAATAGTGAATAATGGTATGTTGGCCACAATAATTGCAATTTAGTATTTGAACAAATGTTTTCTCTTTAAACACAATTTTATTATAGGTGGTTGTCCCTGTAGTTGGGGTCAGTTATGTACAGTATGATTTTTGAGCAAGGCTGTATAAATTTATTTTTAATGGCTTTAGGAAAACTAAAGCACTTCTGACTTGGTGTGTTATATTTGTATTCAAATGTTTCCAAAGTTCCCACTGCAGCAACTCCTACAGTTTAACATCTGTCCTGGAAATAAGATTAAAAGCTTTTCTGCCCATGTGTGAAAGGGGACACTTGTTTGGTCTCTTACAGGTCAGGATTCTGGCAAAGTGGTGATCTGGAATATGGCTCCTGTCCTGAAAGAGGAAGATGAAAAGAATGAAAATATTCCCAAGATGCTTTGTCAGATGGACAATCACTTAGGTAACAAAGTTTGGGTTTTAATCTCTTTTACTGACTACTGGTGATTTGCCACAGTTTGAGCATTCCATTGTAATTGCAGGAATCCTGCTCTGTGCAGTGCTGAAGAGTCAGTACAGTATTTATTCTTTGGCCTTGTACCTTCCAAGATACTCAGCAGAAAAGGTTGTTTAAATATGGGGAAATGTGCAGAGAAATAGAGATGCCTCTGGAAATCTCCTCCCTATTGGCTTTTTTCAGATGTGGCCACAAAGTATTTGATAATGCACATTCTGAGAAACTGGGGAGCTCTGAAGGGCAAGAGAAGAAATAAGTGTGAAATAAACATCATGTGAAGTGTATTGGTTATACTTCTACATTATTCTGGATTTGTTGCACATTTGGAATTAGTGTGGGTACCTGACAAGCTGTCCCTGCTGTATCCAAGATACACCTTTCCTGCTTTGCCCTCTTAATCCCACCTCACTTACGAGGAGCAGTTTCCTTCGTTAGATGAATATTAATCTTTCTTCCTTCCAGCTGCTTTAGGTGAAGCTTTCTTAGGTAAGGAACAGGGTTTTTAAGTGAGAAGTTCCTCAGCTGCTCCTGACAGATAAGTCCCAATTCATTTATCTGCAGCAGGCAGAGTAACTGCGTGGAGTGGGAAAAGCACAGCCCAATCCAAAGTGTTTGCTGCCAGGCTGTGCTCGTTGTAACGTCTGTCCCCAGCCCAGCACCCCCTCCCTGCTCCCACCTCACAGCCCTCCCTCTGTTGCAGCCTGTGTGAACTGCGTGCGCTGGTCCAACAACGGCCTCTACTTGGCCTCGGGCGGGGACGACAAGCTGATCATGGTGTGGAAACGAGCAGCGTAAGCCCCTTCCTTTCTCCTGGCATCTTCTGTTTCAGGGAGGTCACTGTCACCTCTCGGTGTGTCCTCCCTGTGCTGGCCTTTGGGGAGCTCCGTGTTTCACCTGCTGCAGGAGGAGCCACAGCCTGGCACCACCATTGGTTAAACTTGGCTGTACCAATGCCAAGGGCGTGGGTTCAATCCCCTGTGTGGGCCACTGACTTCAGGGTTGGACTCGATGGTCCTTGTGGGTCCTTCCAGCTCAGAACAGTCTGGGATCCTGAGAACTATCAAATAAATGAACCACATCCCTGGGCTGGAGGTTTGGCCTCCTGTCCCTGGGGCTGCAGTGTCTGCCTGGGCAGTCTCTGCCCTGCAGGAGCTGAGACATTTCCTTCTGTTCTGGGAGAAATCTGCCTGGGGAGACTTGAAGAGCCACCTGAAATTTTATCATTTTATAGAAATTCTACATTTTATTGAAGCTGATTTTTTAATAACTGGAATTGCTCTACAAAACCACCTTTTGCCCCCTTCCATTTTCATTGGGGGAATAACTGACTATAAAATAGAAGTGTATTGTGCAGCTGATTTTCTTTAGAAGATAAGTCTGAAGAGCTTGGGATGGTTCTGTTGCTAATTGTTTCTCTTCTAATTAGGTACATTGGGCCCAGCACTGTGTTTGGTTCCAGCAGCAAACTCACTAATGTGGAGCAGTGGAGGTGTGTGTCGATTCTCAGAAGCCACTCAGGGGGTAAGTGAGAAGGTGTTGAATGAACATAATTTGCACCTATTTGGAATAAAAACCTGGTTTCCAGTGTCACAGGGTTTTGTTCAAAACATCTATTTGGTGGCAAGTCAGTAATTCCTTCCAAGAGAAACAAAAATCTAAAAGACAGTACAATTTTGAATCAAATATGATTTTCATCCAAATAACTTCTGGCAACCAAGTAGTAGGAAAGTGAGGTACTAAGAAACTTCATTTTTGCTATTTTCTATCTTAAAAATTAATTTGAATAAAGAAGATAAACTGCATTTTTATTTAAACAAATTTTCACACTGGTGGTGAATAATCTTCTGGCTGGCAAAGGACAAAGTTTTTGTAAACCAAAGTATTTAATGTTTATTTTAAAAAAAGTAACAGAAGAGCAGTGCAAAAGATGAATAAACGAATAATTTCAAATGCATTTTGTACCTGCTGACTTGAGCTGTGATCAAAATCAAGATGGAAATCACTTGAATCCCTCCACGTTTGTTGGAATGGAGTGCCCTGTAACAGCTTCTGTTACGTGTTCATCCAAACAAGACAAAGGTCTTTGCACAGGCCTCAGTGCTTCCTGCAGGCACTGAGCGTGGCATTCTCTGCCTTGGGGTTCTTTCCTGATCCCCACTGGACGTTGTAAGTTGGAAAACCTCCCTCCCAACTACTGTTACTGTGTTCTGTCCTACCTTCCACTCTGGTGAAATGATAATAGTTCTCAGGGATAGCAAAATGTCACCCTGCAGGTTCTTCTTTAAAGAAATGTGTGGATTTGGTGATTGCCTTCAGGCTCTGCAATGGAAGTTATTTTTTCTCACACAGATGTGATGGATGTGGCGTGGTCTCCCCATGATGCCTGGCTGGCATCCTGTAGTGTTGATAACACTGTTGTCATCTGGAATGCTGTCAAATTCCCAGGTGAGAATTCTTACATTGCAGATGTGCCAGTATGTACAGCTTTGGGACAAACTCTGCCCTCCTTGGGTGTATGGCACACCCACTGTGGAGGTCTCTGTGTGGGACTGGCTGGCTGTCCCCTGGGCTGACACACTTGCAATGTGGCAGGTCAGTCCTGGTTCCAGGTTTGGATGGCAGTGGGTTCCACTCAGCTGCATTCAGGCTGTGCTGCTGGTTTTACATGAAGGTCCTTCTTAGTTGTATTTCATTTATGTGCCATTTATTTTAAGCTGGCTTCCACTACTGATACCAGAGTTTCTAGACTTTGAAGCTGGCTGTGTACCCTCTCAGCCTCTCCTCCCACAACCTGATAAGCAAGAGAGTGACTTAAAGTAGGTTACCAGGTCTGCCAGGCCTGTGTGTCTGTTGAGTCAGAACTTAGTTCATGTTTGCTGCGCAGAGCTGGGTTTGTTGTGATACTCTTGGGGTGGTGTGGAGGAAGGGAAAGGGTGAATGTTTAACTGAAGTTCCAGTTAAAGTGCTGCTTTGCACAGCTTCAAAGTGCTGTGCTGAAGTGCCTGGGCTTTGTTATCTTTCTGCTCTGATCTGTCTCTTATAAAGAGTTTTACACCCGTTATTCTGGCCGGGGTTCTCTTTACCCCTTTTTCTCTCAGTGTTGGCTGAATTACAGGTTCCAGTTTGGTTGGCTGAGCAGTAAAGGAAGTTATATTTGATATGCTGTTTCAAAAGGATGGTATAAATCTTCCCAACAGTCTGTCCCAAAGGAGATTTCAGTAACTACTGTCCATGCTCTGGTTTTGTGTGCTCAGAAATCCTGGCCACTCTGAAGGGGCACTCTGGCCTGGTGAAGGGGCTGACCTGGGACCCCGTGGGGAAGTACATCGCCTCCCAGGCTGATGACCGGAGCCTGAAGGTGTGGCGGACCATGGACTGGCAGCTGGAAACCAGCATCACTAAACCCTTTGATGAGGTACTGCAGAATGTGTTGCTGTTCAAGGGGAATCCCTTTAGAAGGAAACTGGCTCTGCACAGACATGAATTAAGTGAATCAAGGGAAGCTCTCAGGTGGCAGGTTCAAAAGTGGGGACAAAAAGCCACTTTCTCACACAAAATGTGATTGACTAAAGACTCTCATTGCCATTGGATGTTGTGGATGCCAAAGGTGTACGTGACTTATGGAAATAATTAGGTAAATTTCTGGAAATGTAGAGTTTATTCCAAGGAAGTTTTGGCACACTGATTACAATAGTCTTATGTTCTTCCCTGTGTATCTTCTGTTGGGCACTGGCAGAAATGAGGTAAGTCCTTAGGAGGGATCTTTGGTCTGGCATCATAGGGCTGTTATGTGGTGACTTTGATCAGGAGATCAGATTTCTGGGGACAGAATCTGGAGCTTAGTGAGTGGAGTGCTTTGTAGGGGTCTTGCAGTATTGTGATTAGTGCAGTTACTCCTTGTAACTGACTGCAACTGCCTAAATTCACGTGTGAGCTGGTGTGGCAGGCTGAAGTGTCCCCATTAGCAGTCGCTGTGCTGCAGTCCTGTCACCAGCTAGGACTGCTATAAACACTGAGGGAACAGTATGCAGAAAGAGGCAACCTTTTGGTTTGCTTTGGAAAAGTTCTCTGAGATCTTTTTCCCCCTTTTGATAGGACTCCTTAAGTTGCACTGCATCACCTGTGTAAACATGGTCAAGTGCTAAGAGTTGTGTGAGAGGTCATTTATGTTCACAAAAATACTTACTTTGTAATCATATCCTCTAAATCTAAAATTTAAACATTTTGTGTTAAACACCCTTTGTTTGCCCAACACTTCTAAAGCTCTGGTGTGTTTTCTTGTCAGTGTGGAGGGACAACCCACGTGTTGCGTCTCAGCTGGTCACCTGATGGTCACTATCTGGTTTCTGCTCATGCCATGAATAATTCTGGACCCACTGCCCAGATCATTGAGAGGGATGGCTGGAAAACCAACATGGATTTTGTAGGGCACCGGAAGGCAGTGACTGTAGTGGTGAGTGAGTGACAGCAATTTACCCCAAAGTAAAACTTCTGATAGTGCTGTTTGATCATTTTGTGTCCAAATGGGACAAGAGGTGAAGATGGGCACCGAGATTAGTGAAGCAAATGCATGGTGGTGACCAGAAAATGTTGGAAGCAATCACCTTGCTTGTGTGATAAGAGAACTGGATGGAGATGAACACGACAAGGGGTGGTCCAGGAGCACGTTGGGAATGCCAGACACTGGCTTTGTTAGCTGTTCAGTGACTTAATTAAAGTGATTTAGGTTTCTAGTGGGTTCCTGATCCCCAGTAAAATTTTATTTGCCATTCCTGTTAAGGCATCCAAAAAGCCCCTTTAGAAAACATCTACAGCTTTTGTCAGTGTGCTTAGAGAGTCCTCAGGACTTTGTTTCTATGAAATGTTTCTTTCTCACTATTAAGTGGAAAATTTGTTTTTAAAGCAGATCTCCTGTGAAAATGCAATTACTGTAATAAAATTTGGTCATCTCATTTGTTTAGAAATTCAATCCAAAAATCTTCAAAAAGAAACAAAAGAATGGGAGCTCCACCAAGTCAAGTTGTCCCTACTGCTGTTGTGCTGTTGGGAGTAAAGATCGATCTCTCTCTGTCTGGGTAAGTGGTTTCTTTGCTGCTTTGGACTGCAGTGGTCATTTGGATAACGGGGTTAGCACAAAGCTCATGTGTGCAGCATTAGGCCTTACAGTGAGGCTCATCTTCAGGGGGTTTCTTTCTGTTGTTGCAGGTTTAGCTGTGTGGGAAGGAAGTGGATTGGTGTTAATTCGTTTCTCTGAAGCCAAGAGCAGTTGGGAGCCAGTGGCAGGGGGTGTGCCCTGGGAAGGGACAGAATGTGTTACCACAGCTAATAAAGTCAGCCCTTTCCTTCCTGTGTCTTTAACTTGTCTTCTGACTTTGCAGAGGAAAGGAATGTGAAAGTGAATGAGCTTTTAAACAATACTTTCAAGTTTTTGACATCTAGTTTGGGTTTTACTGTAGAAACTCCACTACAATTGCTGTTCTGGTGACAGGAAGAGCAGCTGTTCTCACAGTTACAGAGGCAGGGCGGGTTGTTTGGCAACTGCAACATACAGGGAATAAGTTGAACTGATTTGTAAAGCTTTGTGATGAGAACGTGCCAGAACACACCAATTGGTAGCTGCAATCTACTATTTATAGATTCCAGTGTGATATTTACCCATCAATTGCTGGATGCATAACACTAAATCTGCTTCTGGCAGTGCTGCTGGTGCATACCCATATCAGAGGATCACTCGCTGTGTTTCGCTGTCTATTTATACTATAAAGATTTCATTTAGAGTGGCTGTTGAGGTTATGGTGGGTATTACAGAGGTGCAAAGGTACAGGCCATCTTTGCCCTGCAGAGCTTGGTAGATAAGGGTAGAGCACAGCCCTCTGGAAGCACAAATAACCACTGAGGGTGACACCTGCTGCATCTGTGAACCTGCGAGCACAAAACTCCCTCAACGACACTGACCCCTCTGGCTTTGCTTCACTTGTGCTGTAATCTATAAAGTCCATTGGTTTGACATTAAAGAGCTTAAAATGTCTGCTTTAGAACAGGTTACTGGGAACTTTCAAGCTGATTGATAAGTGCAGAAGGATCTTCTTTAAGAATAATTGTAAGGCAAACCCCCTTTGCTCTTCATAGGCTTCGCTTTCTTAGACAAGGAGAGTGAGTGAGGACGTGGAAACCCAATCTGTTTTCTGTCCTCCTCAGTTTGCAACACCCTTATCTCAGTACAGCTTAGAATAGAAGCTCTTTTTTGCATCTCTGGAATTGCTTTTTGAGTGGTAGAGTGTCCTATGGCTGTGATGTAAAGGCAGAGTTGATGAAGAAGTTCAGCCTGGTTCCAGAAAGGAGGGTTGGATGTCACCTGTTCCTCTCCAGAGCTTTTCTGTCCCAGCAGTGGGATGGGTGACTTGGTGCTTCACATACACCTCCAGCCTTGCAGCTGCTCCTGTCTGCACCTTGTTTGGTGGATATTGCTGGGCTCTGGGAGAGTGTTCATGAGGTAATATCTGTGCTAGTGTAGAACTTCTGGAGTTCTGAGTGTTGTTTCTTGCTTTTCTTTAAGCTCACGTGTTTGAAACGACCTTTAGTTGTCATACATGAGCTGTTTGACAAGTCAATCATGGACATCTCCTGGTAAGTTGATTTCTGCTGGTTGTTACAGTGAAACAGTGTCAACTTCAGGTGTTTTCCAGCATTAGCTGGAAATTCCTTAAAACAGTATAGATTGTGGTGGTTGGGAAACAAGTCATTGGTTATTGAAGGCTTTGGATCTGCTGCAACATACTTGGTAGTAACATCAGCAATTAGCAGGGGGTCACTTGAGATTAAGTGACATTAAAGCTGAATAAAAACTGAAGTACTTAGAACATGATACAGTAAAATACCCGTGGAGTGAGTTCCTACTTGGTGTGATTGTTTCATAGAGTGTGTAGTTTGTAACATGGCCTGGTGGGCTGGCTGAGCTTGATGTGCTTCACATCTGTGAAAAGTTGGTTGGACAATCCACTTTCCCAGCAGTCTGATGTCCCAAGCCTTGTTTGCCTATTGCTGCAGTGTGTGGTACTCTCCTCTCTCCTGCTTTCTTCCTAAGGCCTGGTCATAAAAATGCAGAAATTAATAGTTGTTCATTCACTGCAGGACTTAAATAATAAGGGAAAAAACCCCCATGAGACCACTCAGTAAATGGCATTAAAAATACTGTGCACCTACAGATCAGGTGACTTAGAGAGTTAAGGGTTATGTACAAGAAAAGACTTAATATTTTTTTCACAATAGGCACACAACTAACACAGGCTGTCTTCATTCTGTCACTTCCTGACTTCTCAAATTCTGCCTTAATAGTTAGAACAGCCCTGGTGTGTTTATGCCTTGAATTCTAAAGGATACAATTGTGTAACTTCCCAGTCTCTGTGGGCCCTGTGGGTTTTGCCACAAAGCTCAGTGAACCATGATAAAGTTTTCAAACCCAAACCATTTTTCTTTCATTAGTAGATCAAGGGTAGAATGCCAGCAAGTGGAACATCTCATGAGAAGTGCTGCTATTGTTGTAGTACAATAGCTTTGAGTAGTTTTGTTTTCCTGTAGTGGTTTTTATTTCTCCATGTGCAGTTTGCACATTTTTCATGGCATGACGTCACTGGGAGTAATAGCTGGTTAACAGTTTGCAGTTTCTGAGGAAATGGGTTTGGGATGTATTTGAGAGACAAAAGATCATCAGGAAGTTTGATATTTTATATCCTGTTTACAGACTGAAATGGATTCCTGAAATGTCAATAATGTGGAATGTTCCCAGAAATGGGCTCCATTCTGAGCAAAGAGACTGAGTATAATCAGGGAAACCCAACACTGTTGCATTGTTACAGCTGTAGCATTTCTGGTGCAGAGTTTCAGACTTGGTTCATCATCATAATATCTGCAAATGATTATGTTTTCATGGAACAATTGCCTGGTTCCAGGGGCCAGTGGGACTCGGCAGTTTTATCTGCTAAGTGAGCAGAAAACTCTCAACAAGACTTTGCCATTTGCTGCCTTGGAGTGCCCTTGGTTTACCCAGTGTGTGGTTCTCAGCCTGACTTCTGTGGATGTGATGCAATCAGGGCAGCAGCCACACAAACCCAGATGTTTTCAGATACCTATAGCCATGATGCATGTAATATAGTTTTAAGCCTTGCTGGAGTAACTTGGATAGGACCTGGGAGTTGTGCCAGCTTTCCTTTCCTCTTCCCTTCTCTGTCCCAGTTCATCTGTAAGCCACTGTGCTGCTGTCTCTGTGAGCTCTGTAACTGCAAGTGTCTGGGTTAGCAGTCAAAATTCATCAAATATTTTTCCAATGTCCAATAATAAGTTATATATGCAAGATTATAACTCCATTACTACTAGAATATGTAGTTTCTCCTCTCTCTTGTCACCAAGAAAACCTACTGAGACCTCCAGGAGAGGGTTACAATGCATCCCCACATACAAGAACATCCCCACATACAAGAACATCCCCACATACAAGAACATGTACAGTTGGCTTAAAATCCCAAGTAATGGACAATAGCAAAATCAAACCTGTGCTGTTGCCCAGTACAGAGACTTTTGGACTGCTCAGATGTTCACTGTGCTTTCTTTTTATTGCTGTGGCTTCAGATAGTGCTGACAGAGAAGAGGCATTTACCCAACACATGAGGCTTTTTCTTAAGGGTCTCGTCCCTTTTCCTTCCTATCTTGTTTATTTGGATTGTAGGGTCCTTATAGGAATGGACTGTTGTTACTTGTTGCATGATGAGTCTTCATCTTCCATGGGCCTCAAGCAGAAGTTTGTAGGGCCTTAGAGGATGTGTATTCATTGCTTATCTGCTGAGAGCCTCTTTCTTCACCCTCTTTCATTAGCACAAAAATGTTGTACATCTTTTGAAGCAAATACATTTATCATTTCTCTTCTTGTTTGTTGTGAACACTCTTCTGGTTTGCCCCTTCAGAAAGGTTTTCCTGGTGCTGATTGTGCCCTGGTAGGTGCACTGTCCAGTGCCACCCTCCTGTGTGCACTCTGCTCAGGACTGTTGGCACAGGGGCTCCTGCTGCCCTTCTCCCCATCCCCTCACTGCCCCACTGCTTTGGTGCCATCACTCAGGGCTGGGACAGTAAGTCTTGTGCTAAGATTTTTACTGAGCAATTTATCAAACTGCTCCTGTGCATCAGTGAAAGAGATTGAAAGCAAAGTTGGACCTTTATTTCCTTCAGGACCCTCAATGGACTTGGTATCCTGGTGTGTTCCATGGATGGATCTGTGGCATTTTTGGACTTTTCCCAGGATGAACTTGGGGATCCACTCAGTGAGGAGGAAAAGGTACTGTAAGCACTCAGAGTCTGTGATCATATTTAAGGGAAGTACTGATTTAATTAAAATATTAGACTATTTATAGAAGTATGTAGTGACTGATTTCCATATTACAGAAAATGTGTTCCTGTCTGCTGTACAAATCATTAAAAAAGAGTAGTCAAGGAATGAATTTGTCATATTAGTTTCTGTTCTGGAAGGGAAATATTTGGAAAACATCCACTTGTGTTGCTTGCACATCATTATCCATTTGAAGTAATTATTTGGCCAAGGAAACAAGGAGTGGGTGCTTCAAAACACTCTAAAATTACTCTTTGACTTGCATATATGCAGCCTTTTAAAACTGATTGCTGTTGGCTCTTTCCCCTCTCATTGCTATTGGCAACTACAGCTTTGAATTCCCATTATTTTACGTATCAATTTGGTCTTGGTTGAAAACACAAAGAAAGAAAAAGAAACTCTGGTGTGAGGGATACAGAGGGCAGTTGCATGTTATGGATTCCTTCGGGCCTGTGTGGTTCCATCGCGCCACAGTCAGGGATGCCACAGGACCAGTTGCAGTCACTCCCATCTTTGACACCCACAGAGCAACATTCACCAGTCCACCTATGGCAAAAGCCTGGCTATCATGACGGAGGCTCAGCTCTCCACCACCATCATCGAGAACCCCGAGATGCTCAAGTACCAGCAGCGGCAGCAGCAGCAGGAGGGGCAGAAGAACTCGTCCCTCCGGGAGGGCTGCGGGGGCGCGGCGGCTCCCAAGGTGGCCAGCATGGTCAATGGGGAGAGCCTGGAGGACATCAGGAAGGTGGGTGCTCCGGGGAAGGGTCAGCTGCTAAGCCAGTAAATGACACCGCTCGTGGCAGAACCAGTTTCTGTGTCCCTTTCGCTGAATAGCACCTTCCAGCTGGGAATGCTCCAGCTGACCCAGTTACTTGGTTGGTTACTGCAACTTGTTGAAAAGTTAAGCAGAAATAAAGACTATGTGGCAAAAGGGTTGTGGATGTTTCTGCAATGGGTGAAAAATCCTTGGTGTGCAGAAAGGAAACCCAAAGTAACTCATAACAGGGAAACTGTAGAGCTGTGCTTCTGTTTCTCAGTGGCAGAGGTTGAAAGCTTTATTTAATTCTCTCCTGAACATAAAGCCTGACTTCTAAGGAAGGCCTTGAGATTACATTCTCCACAAAGGCCTTTTCTGCAGATGGGTAGATCAAAGATTGGAATTGTTTGTGTTTACATTAAAAATAAGGTATGTTATGGTACAGGCTGAGAGCAGTAATCACAGTTCTGTTGTGCTTTGCAGTGTGGGAGCTTGTGCTTCTCCTAATGGCTGAAAAAAGTTACACTATTGAATTACACTCGTGTTAATAAAAGTGTAGGTTGACTGTGCAATAATAACATGGCTCAGAGATGATGTGGGAGAAAGTCTTTGTTACCAGATTTTAACTGAGGCCTGTCTTTCTTCTGCTGTACCTGTTCTTGTTTGTTGGGAAAAACCCCACAAACTCAAGCATTTCCCACGTATCAGAAGTGACACTGAAATGTATTTCCCAACAGAATCTCTTAAAAAAGCAAGTTGAGACACGAACAGCAGATGGTCGGAGAAGGATCACCCCTCTCTGCATAGCTCAGCTGGACACTGGGTATGTTGGGAAGGCATCTTTAAAAGCCTCTTTACCTTTCCATCTTCTTTTCTCTTTTGGTTTTTTCCTTGTTCCCTGATACAAACTTAGAATTTTGATTCATGACATCAGAAAGCACTTGCTGGAAGGAAAAATGGAACAAATAGTTGAGTTTAAATTACTATTTTTCAGTTATTTTGAAAGTGTTTCTGAAAAATGTATTTGTTGTTTGTCTTTTTTGCTTAGGGATTTTTCTACAGCATTTTTCAATAGCATCCCAATATCTGGAACTCTGTCTGGCTCTATGATGTCTTCTCAGAGTAACCAGCAGCTCATGTCACTGGATTCTAACGCAGCAAATTCCCTTAATACTTCAAAGCCTTCTGTGGAGCCAACAGCAGCCAGTGTAAAACCAACAGATGATGCAGCCAATAAAGATGGGTCAGTATTTAAAGTTTTGGTTTTCACTTACATGAGTCTGTGTAGTTTTTAATTCTTGTTTGCAGTTCTGCAACCAAGAACTTATTAAAGCAGTTTGTGAAACTCCAAGAATCAAAACTTCCTGAAAAGACTGAAATTTTATTAGTATTTGCTTAGTTTAAATAGTGCTAAATCAGGAATGAATAAATCCATGAGCACAGTTCTGGCAGTGAATTCAGTGCAATGAGGTGTGCAGTGATTGCTGGTGCTCTAACAAAGTTACTTGCTTATGGATTGTTGGCTTGTTGTTAGTAAATAATAGAAGGTTTTCCCTCAGTGGGAGCCCTGACTTCGTCTCTTCTCCTCAAAGTGTTTTTACAGCATTTGTGACAGCACAAGGGTCATTGGAACCTTTGCTTATCCATGAAATTCAGTTGAAATTGGCCCCAGATTAAAAAATTAGTGGGTAGACTATGAGAAATTATTGACAAATGGAACTACTTAGTCTCCTTTTCTTTGGAAATTGTACTTCTAGCAGCTTTTTAGTACAAACATGGGTTATTTTAGAGCCATTCTTTCTTTCAATTCATTCTCTGAATGAATTGAAAAATCTCTAAAGTAAAGAGCTATTCAAATAACAGATCCCTGGAATGCTTTAGTGTGGGGAAAGTACATTCCTTTGCTTCAGAGTTATGCTTGGAAAGGCCTAATAATCAGTTTGGATTCTTCAACAGCAAAGTCCAATCCTGGCATGAATTGTTTCAGCCCAGACTGTTTGATTCATAAACAGTGGAATGTAATATTGTAATGGAAAGGATTTTCTAACCTGAACAAGGGGTAAAAGTAGGAACCCCAGGGATCATTTCAAATAGTGACCTTTCTCTTTGGTACATAAGTACTGGCTGAAAGTATTGCTTCATTCCTGAATTAAAAATACAAAATGAATGAATTAGGGGTCTTCTAATCTAGATATGTGGCTGCCAGAAGCTCTGAGGTGTATCACAGACAGCTGTGAGAGCAGGCAAAGCTTCCGAGGTACTGAGGCCTGAAGGAGTGGGAAAAGTGTATCATAGCTCATGATGTTTTAGAGGGAAAGGTTCTCACCGTGGTTCCTGACCAGTGCAATGAGTGCTAACTGGTTGTTAGGAGCAGTGCAGGTTACCAATACTACGTTCCTTTCAACCCTTCTTCCCCTGTCTCTGTTCCTGGCAGTGTAAATGCTACCTCTGCCCCAACTGCTCCTTCTGCATCGTCTTCCTCCGTGTTGACAACTCCATCCAAGATTGAGCCGATGAAAGCGTTTGATTCTCGATTCACAGAACGATCCAAAGCCACCTCAGGGACTGTGGTCACAAATACAAGTCAGGCTGTTGTGGACAGGTAGGACGGCCGGGGCAGGGGGAAGGCAGGAACGCAGGGAGATGAAATGCTGGTCTCTGTGGTGTGGGTGTCACGGTGCTGGGGCTCTGGATTTGTCTCAGGTCTCTCCACTGCTGAAAGGAAGGAGACAGCAGCAAACAGGTAAATTCAGTGCTGACATTACCCCTTGGTACGTTTGTCCCTGGCCCTTTGGTATCAAGCAGATTCCTCAGAACATTCCAGCTGCTGTTGCAGGAGGCCATGTGTGGCTCCCTGTGGGGCTGTGGGCAGCTGTGCTCCTCAGAAGACAAACCCAGCCCCAGACAGCCAGCCTGCATCTCTCTGCAGGAGATTTGCTTCAAGATAAAGCACCACACGTGTCAGCAGACAGCCTGCCATTGGCAGAGCTGCACATGTTTCATTTCATGCCTTGAGGGCCTGCGCAGAAGGCGCTTTGATTTTAAAGGGTTTGGGCTCTGGAGCCACATGATTAAAAAAACAAAACCAGAAAGCCTTTGGTTTTGTGCCACAGTGTGTTATGGCATAAGTATTCCTCCTTCACCAAAACTCATAGAAAAAATAGCAGTCTTGAGAAAGAAGTATCTAGTTCCCCAACTTACTGTCAATAAAACATGTTTTATACATCAATATTTTTATGTCAAAAGGTCTGGCCATGTGATGCAGGAGAAAGATCCATTCAGTTATTCTTGTGATTACTTCTGATGTGTCAGTAAAGTGTGGCTAAAAGTGTATTATTTGGTATAATTCAGATGGCAGAGGAACAAGGTTTGGATTATGCAAAGTGTTCCTGTGAAGCTGAGCAGTAAAGGAGTGAGTGGCAAAATGGTGGGAGTTGATAACCAGCTGTGGAGGGCGTGGGAATAACCAGCATGGGGAGAGTGGGACTGAATGACCTGTCTTAGGGTATAATGGCTAACAAGAGAGTGCACAGGGATTTGCACTTTGTATGTATTTTGCTTTCACAGACTGAAGGATCAGAATTTAATTAAGGACAGTAAGCCCAAGGACATTCTGGAGAGCAGCAGTGACAGTGAAGAGAAGGTTCCAGCTGTCAAACCACTCAGTTTACCCAAACGGAAACTGGAACTCGAGGGAGAGACAGTAGAAAAGAAGAAAAAAGGAAGGCCTCGGAAAGACTCCAGGCTTGTACCAGTGACTCTGACTGTTCAGGTGACATAAATGGGGTTCATGGTGGCTTTCAACCTTCATTTAACAAAGTCAGCCCCACGTTGACTTGTTCCATCGCCTCAGGGAAACACAAGTAGTGTCAGTCCCTCAGAATTTTTAGCCATCCCTCTTCCATGCCTTTAGGCTTGTTCTTTTTAGAATTTAAGATCAGAACAAGCAGATGCACATGGTGTGGCAAATGTGTCCATCTTTTCTGTAAACATCCTGCTCACTTTGGTATCAGTGGCACCAGCATGCCAAGCAGTGACTGCCTGCCAAGTGACTGTATGGCATAAAATGAAGTGGTGTGTGATGGAGAGTGGCCCCAGCACAAGAAAGTGACTTGGAGATGATGATTTAGATGGTTATAAATTTCCTTGGAATCCAGTAGTGGCTGCATTAGAATTTCCATCATTTTATGACATATAGATACCCCTGTTTTCAGTATTTAGTAGATTTTCCATATAATATACCAGAATTTCAGTGAATTATTTGCACCTAAAAATAGGGGAGAGTTAAAAAAAAACCACTTCAAGTTTGTTTTGGTTTTTTAATTCTTAGAAGCTATTAAAGAAACCCAACTAATTGGAAAAAGACTAATGTTTCCAGTTGGCATTGTTTAGAATTTTACAAAAATTCCCTCTCAAACCAATCTATATGGTAGAATATCTTTAGTTTTAACTTTTTTTAAAGAGAAAAATTAACTCCTTCTGCACTTTGTTTTCCAGTCCTCAGCTGCCCTGGCCTCTGAGAAGGATGCTGCTGGCATCTCTGCACCAGCACTAGCACTTAAACTGCCAACCCCCATCCCACAGAAATCATTTACTTTGCAAGTAAGTGGACTGTAAGGAAGTACCTCAGAAACAGCCAAATAAAAACCTGCTTTTTAAAAATGTTCTTAAGTTATGCTGGGATAGGTAATGTTTGAATCTGCATGTTTGTTCCAACAAGCCAGCTGGTGGTTTACTTTAGTTTCTAAGAAAATGAGTAAAGTTAAGGGCAAATCAGCTGAAAACAGGGCACTTCTGAAGGAGCTAAACTTGAAAGAGGGATGAGTTCCACTGGTTGGTCAGTCCCTCCTCCTGGTTAACCCAGGGGAGTGGTGAAGGCAGCAGTGTCTGGCAGGAGCAGCTGCTGTGATTGCAGCGGTGGTGGTTGCTCACCACTGAAGAGTAAACCCAAGGATTTCCTCAGGGCTCTCTGGAGGTGCTCTGCATCTGAAGAGACTGGCAAACAGTTCTGCCTTAGGTATTTAGGAAATAATTTTTCTGCATGTTTAGACTGCAGTGCTCTGGTTCCAGCTGCAGGATGTGGGGAGCCTGGGCACAGACAGACCAGCACAACCTTTCCTTAGGCTTGTCTTCAAATGTAAAGAATTTATTTGTGTTTTAGCCAGGACTGATTTTCAGAGGTCTGCTTCAAGGGCCACAGTGTGTTCTGAAGCCACAGAATGCAATACTGGAATCCATCCTTAAAGACAGCGTTGTCTTGGATCTCATAGTTGCTGCTTTTTTGGGTAGGTTTTCTCCACTTCCAAAACATGTTTTATTTTTTTCTGTTTCAGGTAAGTTCAGATCCATCAATGTACCTTGAGGTGGAGAATGAAATGACCACAGTGGGAGGCTCAAAGTTGAGCAGGTTAAAGTGTAATCGAGAAGGGAAGGAATGGCAGACAGTCCTCACCAGTCGGATTCTCGCTGCAGCAGGAAGCTGGTAAGAGAGGATATTCCCCTTCCCCTTCTGGGGAAAGGGGGTCCTGAAGGCCATGAAACATTTTTAGGGATGAAAAAATACGTTTACAGAAAGTTAATTGCACCTAAACCCACGTCTTTACAAATAAGTAGAGGCTGTAAAGGTAATTTGTCTACGTAGTTAGTAAGTTGATTACCTGGGTCACTTCTCTTAGGGACTTTTGTCATTCTTTGTCCTATTTCTCTTCCAGCTACTTTGGTTTAATTCATTCAAGTCCTTCATTCAGTCACTTCTCTGGAGTGTTTTATAGGGATTCTGATGTCTCTCTGTTGACTGTTGCCATTTCCTGGTTTTATGACACACCCCCCCCCTCTAATTTCCACACAGTTTTTCATCATAAATATTTGTGGGTAAAAGTGGGCACTGCTCTGTCTCGAGACCAGTTTTGCTTCAAGGATTAGCTCTATGCAGGCTTAAAGCATCACAAATTCTCATTAGCCAGTTACAACAATTTTCCTGTTTATTTACATTTCTTCTTTAAATTTCTTCATTGAAGTTGACTAAATCCTGGTGAGTGATAGTTGTTCAAGTGCTAAAGGAGGTTTTGTGATGTGGAAGTATTTTTATGATTATTTTTACTATTTTTTCTCTTTTTTTTTCTCTTTATTTCTCTTGCTCTCTAAGCAAGATGTATTTATCTTTCTTACATACAACCTCAGAGTTTAAATTGAAAGTATATTTCTAAAACCTGAGCCATGTCCAGGTCTGAGAAAGAAGCAGCAGATTTTAAAGCTAAATACAAGTCCAGGCCTGAAGAAGAGCTTGTGTGTACCCAAAAGCTTTACTGATATTTCCAGTGTGTCCCTTGGTCTAATAAAAGATATTTGCCTGCAAACTTTCTCTTGCCCATCTCCTTAGACCCTCACAGATATTATCAATTAAGGAGGCAGGGAATGGGTGGGTGGATGGATGGGTGGATGGGTGGATGGATGGATGGATGGATGGATGGATGGATGGATGGATAGATATAGACAGACAGAAAGAATCTGTCTAATTTATGACCTTTTCTTTTGCTACCCAGGATGTTTTTTAGAGCTGTAATAGTTACTTTTTGGGGAGCTAACCCAAGTGGTGTGGTAGCTTAAGAATTCAGTCTGATTTTATGGCACTTGCATTTGACAAAACGTGTTTCCTTTTGCTCTTTGGTGTTTTCAGTGAGATTGTAACTGTGGCCTGTGAGAAGCGAACACTGTCAGTATTCTCAGCTTGTGGTCGTCGCCTCCTTCCTCCCATCATACTGAACACCCCCATCTCCACCCTGCACTGCACAGGCTCCTGCATCATGGCTCTCACCACTGCTGCTACACTCTCTGTTTGGTGAGTGTATTTAGATACATTTTGGTGGGTAACTGTGCAGCTGTGTCAGGGCACTGCTGGTGAAAACGGGCCTTAAACCACATCAGGCCTGAACACAAGTCCCCCGTTGGGTGGAAGATGAAGAGTTAACTGGGCAGGACTTGAATCCTGGTTCTTTGTTCTAGGACAGTCCATAGTACTGAATGTGGCCCTGCAAGTGCAATAAGGGGCATGTAGATCAGCTGGAAGTTACTGGTTTGAACAGCCTGCCAGGGTAGGCTTGTCATGCCTGTGGAGTGGACTGGGGGGAAAGGAGAAATGTGGATTACTTGCATCTTCCACCACACTTAACCAATAAGGTCCATGAGTCTCAGAGTCAGAAATACTCCAACCATCCTCAAGATGTGAGATAAAAACAGCAGCAGCTCATTTACAGTTGTTGAGGTCAATCTTCTACAAGTCAGAGCTCCTGAAGGAATTATTTGTATTCTTGGTGTTTGCTTACCTGTAATGAGGTTTCCTGGGAAAGGGCCATAAAAGTTGTTCTCTGCTGTTGAATTCTGTCTTGCCATAAGGGGGTTGAGCTTCCCAAAATAACTCTGTCAAAGCAATGAGGAAAATGTGAAAATGCAAACCCCAAACTAACTCCCCAAACCCCCTACTTTGTCATGAATAGTGAAGAAGTGCATTTGTGAAATGATTTTGGAGTTTTCAGTTGTTTGTAAACTGCAGACTTGTCTGTTTGTCTCTTTCAGGGATGTCCACAAGCAGAAAGCCATTGTTAGAGATGAGTCTTTGCAAACAATATTTTCAGGTAATAAAAGGGGTCACTTAATTACTGACCTTTGAGCCCACCTGTTCTATTTAATGCCATTGATAACTATGCTGAAATTTTATGAAACCTGGAGAGCCTAAACAAATAATTTCCCTTCATTATTGTGTATTAAAGGGAAGTTATTGGCAGTGTTGAAATACTGTAGAAATATCAAGTAGCAAATTCTGTAGCTTATATTCTGACTTCTGAATGTAGAAATTGAGTGTTGCAATGATCACAAAGGTAAATATTTAATGTAAACCTGCTATTATAGCAGTTTCTCTGTGTAACTTGCATGTTTGTTGTGTTAATGATGAACAGCAACTGATTACCTTCTGATTAGTTACTTAAAACCCTTCAGTTTCTGCCACTGCCAGTATCTGGTACAATGTAAGTGATCAAAGAAGCAGTTCCTCTGAGCATATTGGCTTCTGTTTGGGCTTTAATCCACGCAGTGCTAATCAAAGCTGCCTGGAGAAGCAGCTGTATGAGCAGTTTACAGATGTCTTTGTCAGAAGTTACACAAGGCCTGGGCCTGGTCTGTGCTGGGACACAGAGACTCCAGCTGTCCCCCTTGCTCTTAGAGAGCACACTTCTCTAAGGAGCCTGGGGTTAGAATTTTAACTTCCTGGGAGAAAGAAGGCTGATTGATGAAGGCTTTGTGGGTGGCAGAACTGCTGAAGATCTTCCCTAGATAAGGAGAATGTTTCTGATTAGTCCCATGTTCTGTGTAAATCGCAGCATCAAGAGGGATAATGTATTTTGCAAAATGGATGTTAATGCTGCTGCACTGAGACTGGTGCTTGTCATTGTTGTCTTGTGTCTGGACCTTCCTATCAGTGCTTGAGAACAACACTGAGCCTTTTTCTGTTGGTTGCTGTGGCTGATAATTAACTGTGGATACCATTTCTTGCCACTGTGAGTGTTAGGCAAGACTCCAAAAGAAACACTTTGGTCTGATTTGACTTGCAGGAAGTGATGCAACTGTCTCTCAGATCCTGCTGACCCAGCATGGAATCCCTGTAATGAGCATGTCTGATGGAAAGGCATATTGTTTTAATCCTTCTCTCTCTACATGGTAAGTTGTATGTTATTTCCTGCCTTTGCAGCTCAGGGGAACTGATGCATGTTCTGAGTTCCTTTCACTCCAGATTTTGAAGGTTAGTCTGAGCAGGATCCCACACCAGGCTTGGTTTCACTTTGGTTCACTATTGCATGTCTTGGCATTGCTCTGTTATATCCTTAGGATTTTTTATGTTTAAAATAAGTTTTGAAATGAAAAAGTTAAACCACAGCTCACTGTTCCACTGTGCTACGTGGGGCATCCCCTTTTATTCATGAACATACACCTGTCTGTACCTCTGCTGATGTACAGCAGCTGAATCTGTCAAGGACTTGGCAATAATTAATCTAAATTTAGAATACACTTCCCTTAGGTAAAAGAATGCAGTTCTGGAAAAATTGTCAAAACCATTTTCAGCATTTTGTTGGAAGTTTTGGCATGTTTAAATAATTTTGCTCAGTTTCCAGAGAAAGCAACACCTGTGCCCTCCATTTCTGACTGTGCATGGACCTGACTCTGTCAGTCCCCAGCACTCCTTAGCACTTTTTTGTATCTGATGACCAGTCAAGTTTTGAAGAGACCTCTTTTTCTCCAAGATGGAAAGGGTTAATGATGGTAGTAAGGCAGGGAGGGGAGTAGGGAAGAAATGGTTATACCTTAGAGAATTCCCGTGGGAGTGTCATTACTGGTGTCCTGAACACAGGCAAAGGCTACACAGGGGCCTTGTGTCTTGCTGGGAATCAGACAGGCTTTCCCCATGGAATGGCACAAGTTCCTGTGAAAATCATCCATGGTTAAATTATTTACAGTGTCTTTTCAAAACAAGCTCTTTGTTGTCTAAGAGGAAAAAAACATGTTGCAGTCTTCATATAATTGTTGTAATTAGTGTAATGAGCTTATGAAAGGGCTTATTGTTTGAGCTCCTCCTTAGAATAATTGGTGTTATTCAACTACTTGATGTGGATCCTCCAGAAAAGAAAAAACACCTTTTTTGTTCTTTACATCAACTGAGTAAGGAGCAGAAGACAAGCTCTCAGCCATAATTCTGTTGTTATTTCTTAGTTTGTACCACGGCTTGGGAAATATATAAAAGAGAATCCCTTTAGTCATCATACAAATTTAGACATGGTGAAACAGCAAAGGGTATTTGAAATGTTTGTGCCATTTTTCCTCTGTGCTGTCTGGAGGTCTAAACTTAGCACTGATTTGAGCCCCTCTGCCCTGGCATCTCCAGCCAGTGAAGGTGATACCCTTGATCAGGTGTGGCAAAGGCAGCTGCAATGTCAGCCCCCTCCAGGGGAAGGAATGGCTGTGATGTGTGGGAAAGATTGTCAACACCTGTGTCTGGTGGGTGGGGAGACCTGATATGGTGAAACCAAGTTCTTAATGGGACAGTCGTTACCTGCGTTCACTCCAGGCATTGTCATGGTCGGGGCTTCTCATTGGATTGTAAAACAGGTAGAAGGTTCATTTTCTTTGAAACTCGTGTAAATTGCATTATACAATTGATGGATTGGACCTTGGGGGTGGGAGGGACATGGCAGAAGCAGAATGTCGACATGGAGTGGAATAGTCAGAGTCTGTGGAATTCCTGAACCCCTCAGTGATATTGGTTTGATTATCTATGAAAGTGCAAGTCAGGCTTAGAGGCAGAACAGGGCTGGGTCCTCTGAGCTTGCTGCTTACTCTCCTCAGACCTGTTTCTGTTGGTTTGCTCTTTTTCAGGAATCTAGTTTCTGACAAGCAGGACTCCCTAGCACAATGTGCAGACTTCAGGACTAGTTTGCCATCCCAAGAAGCCATGCTGTGTTCTGGGCCCCTGGCTGTGATACAGGGACGGACCTCCAAGTACGCGCCCGCTGCCCCTCCGAGCAGCGTTTGTTGTTTGTTCACCTCACGTGGTTCCTAAGGTGCCACTGCCTCTGGAGTGGTCAGCCCCTCATCCAGTGGTTTTGCTTAAGCCTTTGCACATTTCTAGTCCGTGTCTTGTTTGAGATTTCTTGGGAGAGCACGCTCTGGCCTTAATGATTCTGCAGCTCCTCTTTACTGGGTGGCTGAAGTGTTGGACTGTTCTGTACCTGTGATATTTTTATTGGCTGAACCCAATTTTTTTATGTTTTGCATTTCATTTTCAGTTTACCAGCTTGCTGGAGTAGGCCCACAAATATTGAACAGTTCATTGGCCTCAAAGCATCTCTTTACTGAAGTCTTAGAGAAAGTTGAGTGATGAGTCATCTAATGTGTACTTTTAACATGTGAAAACATCACCAGAAGTTGTGTGAGCCAGAGCAGACTCCTGTAGGTAGTTTAATAGCCCATCCTCATCTGGAGTTGGATTAGATTGCCCAGGCAGATTTCTTTGCTACTCTTCATGTCTAAGTTTAATTATTTTTTCTGAGAGAAACTATATACAGTTTTATGATTTTATTGCTGTTGTCTTGAGGGAGGAGGAATTAATTGTGAAAAATATTTTAAATCCAAACAAACAATTCTTTCTGAGAGACTGAAAAGTTTCCTTTTTGAAAAACCTCTAATGATTGGTTATTTTTTTCAAATTAGCCATCATATGACAATATATTTATGTCCTTTAACTGCTGTAATCAAACTTTGTGTCTTGTGTTTGGTTTGTGACTTTTACCTGTGAGGGGCAAAGAGACACAAAGGCAGGAATCTTAATTTGCCATAAGCACTTAGGGGCCCTTGGGCACTGCTAAACATGTGTTTTTAAACAGAAGACAAATGAAAACAAGAGAGAAAGAGCAGGAGGCAGGAAACCCTCTGTGGACCTTGATACTTGTAAGTGGCCCAGTGGGGTGAAGGCAGTTTGCTCTGAAGTGCTGCCTTTGGCACGAGAAGCTTGAGCTGTGGAGTCATGAGGTGCCTCTGAAAGAGAAGTGTGATACAGCAAGTGCTACAAAAATAGATATTCCCTGAACCTGTGTCTGACTCTATGGCCTGCTAATGCCTTTGGTTTTGCAGTTCAGGAAGGCAAGCTGCGAGATTGTTCTCCATGCCTCATTTAGTGCAACAAGAAACAACCCTTGCGTACCTGGAGAACCAGATTGCAGCAGCACTTACGCTACAGTCCAGTCACGAGTATCGCCACTGGCTCCTTATCTATGCACGGTACCTCGTTAATGAAGGTGAGTCCTGCCCCTGGGGCTCCTCAGACACACTCTGGTCGTCCCATATTTATGTAGGATGGCACTGCACATTCTCCTTTCAGCGCTTGGATTCAGGACTCGGGGTTTGCTCAACATCCAAACAAGTTGCTGGAGTGCACAGGCCTCAGGAATCCTGTTTTGATGCAGTGACTGGGAGCAGCCCATGGTCTGGGGAAGCAGAGCCATCTGCTCCAATAATGGGAATTGCATTGTAAAAACACCCAGTGGTCTGTCAGCCACATCAGGGGAGGTTTAGGTTGGATATCAGGAAGAAGTTCTTTCCAGAGAGAGTGCTCAGGCATTGGAATGGCCTGCCCAGGGAGGTGGTGGATTCTCTGACCCTGGAGTTTTTAAGGTGAGACTGGACATGGCACTGAGTGCCATGATCTGGCAATCACAGTGGGGTTGGATTAAGGATTGGACTTGATGATTTCAGTGGTCTCTTCCAACCCAACCGATTCTGTGATTCTTTGATCATGTGTATTGTCTGGGAGCAGCCACAGAGCAGCACTGTGTGAAATACGGGATGTTCCTCTGGTGTGAAATGGAGCAGCTGCTGAGACTGACACTTTGTACCAGAACACACAAAACTGCAGAGAATTGGCTTGTGTTCCTTGCACTTTATTCTTTTCTCACATTCAGCACATTGAACCACCTGTACTGGTGAGCTCCCGGTTCAATTCTGTGAGGGAAGAAACCCACAAGAAAGGTTGTTGGTGTCTGTATTTGACAACACTGTATCTCTGTGCTGTTATGTTAAATAAGGTCAACCACCTGACTTCATGCTTTCTGGATTCTAAAGATCTCTGTTGCACCTCTGCCTGTCTGCATTCCTAGTTCAGTAACTCCTGTTGGGTTAATTCAGCCCTGCTCCTCACCAGGCATAATCACTCTGCACAGAGGGAAGTGCAGTGGCTCCTGCTGGGCCACCTCATGGGTGCTGGCAGAGTTAAAATTGAGCTCATTTGGATTCTTCTGTGGCTGTTGAAATCTATCAGTGTTTGGGTTTTTTAAAAGCTGATATTGTTACGTGGGAGCAGGGAGGGGGGCTGAGATCAGGGCAGGTCTTAAACTGGGGTAATTACTACAGTTTTTCTCTTGATTTTAGATCATCTTTTATAGGGTTTTGAGAACTTTAAATAAAACTCTTTAGAACTCTAAAAGTCATATCAAAAATTTACTTTAAGAATAGCAATATATCTTTTCAGAAATCAGTGTTTTGGGCTTTGTTTTATTCTAGATATTTGTAATTCTTTCCTGACTGTTGTTTGTTACCTTGTGGAGTGGTTATATATAGTAAAATGCTTATGACTGTGATTTTATTTCTGATATCCAGGGTTTGAATATCGTTTGAGAGAATTATGCAAGGATTTACTGGGTCCAGTCCATTACTCAGCTGGAAGTCAGTGGGAATCAACAGTTATGGTAAGCCCTGATAATAATTTAATGAAAATAAGGAGGAGCTTCCCTTGAAAGTGACCGGCCGTTACCTTTGCACACTCTGCTCTGGTCTCACAGACAGGCCTCCTGCCCTGGCACTTCGATTTATTTCATGTGAAACAGCCACAAATGCTGTCCCAGCCTCAGCTCTGCTGCTGCCTTCAGTGTCACACACGTGGAGCAGAGTTGCACGTTCAGGTTTCCAGTTCTTCAGACAGCAGCTTTGAGACAGGGACATGGCACTGCCCCGAGTTCCCTCTCGGGCACGGCCTGGAGCCTGTGGGTGCAGAGGCTACACCAGCTTTGTGAGTGTGTCAGTGTAAAGACAGGTGTTATTCTGGGAGTCTTGTAAGCGGGGCAGGAACATAAACTACACAGCTTTCTCCAGGCAGGAAAAAGGGCATGAATCTTAAACAGCTCTATGGCATATATTGATGATACCAAATAACAGATTCTGAGGATGCTTTTGTGGTTTTCTGTGCAGGGTTTACGAAAGAGAGAACTATTGAAAGAGCTTCTTCCTGTTATTGGACAGAACCTCCGCTTCCAGAGGCTTTTCACAGAGTATCAAGAGCAGCTGGACATCTTGAGAGACAAGTAGCCTGTCCCCAGGTTTTCCCTGCGGGGCCTGGTCCGAGAGAAACTGCGGAACAGCACGAAGCAGACACAGACGAGGAGCGAGAGCCCAGGACCCTCCCGAGGGACGGGCGGTGCCGCCGGGGCCCGGCGCAGTCCTCAGGGGAGGAGTGGAGGAGGAGCTGGACGGTTTCCCGGGGAAACTCAACATCGGAGCTGTGGCCTCTGTTTCTGTGGAAAGTCATGGATATGTATGTACTTCAGGGGGACCCTTTTGGGTCTGGATCTCGTGTTCAAACTGGCTGAGAACTGTTTGTGCGGTTTCTTGGATGTCCTGTGAGAAGCACAGTACTGCAGAGTACACTGAACAGCATATTTAACCCTGTTTGGGGTTTTTTGCCTGAGGATTTATTGAGGCTCAACACTATATTAAATTAGATGAATGAGCCACGTAAAAAGAAATTTCATAAATATTAAGGTATTATGCAGCCAATAGACTCTTTCCTGTGAATATAATAATAAGAGGCTGTTCTAACACATGGACTATTTTTGTACTAGAATTTGCTAACTTGTAATATGGAATTTTATTTGGCCAATAATCAGGCTGTCTCTACAAAGTCATCTTGTAGGAAATTTAACTCTAATTACAAAAGCTATGTTTCAAAGTAATTCTACCAAATTAACATGTCATCATCAGGTTTTTAATTTTTAAATGTTTGTAAAAGGCATTTTGGGGGGGAGGGGGAGGGATACAGTGGGGTGGCTCTTTTTGTAAGTATGAAATAAAAGAACAATGCGTTGGTTTAAAAAAACCTGAAAAGCAAAAACATGATCTTGAATTCTTGCAACGGGCACAGGCACCTCCAGAAAGGTCAGCACAGGCTCAATCACCTTAACTTGTCCAGAAATAAATAATTCTGTCTGGGTGCTCTTCCCTCTGAAAGCATGATCAGACAAGTGCTGCTGATGTCTGTGGGCAGAGCCAGGGCTTTCTCCCGGAGCCCACCTTGGCCGAGGAGCAGGAGCCGTGGGGAAGTGCCCACCATCTCCAGCAGCACCAACAGCCTCCCCTGCCCTCGGACCAGTGGGCACGGCTGCAGCGAGAGCTTCATGCAGGTATGGCCACGCTCCTTGTGGAGCCCTTTGGAGTTCCACAGAAACCAAATCAATCAAGTTGTTTTCTTCCCCAGGGTGTGCTGGGAAAGAAGAAAGTGAATGTGTTGGCTTTTTCCAGGCCCTGCCAGTGGGGTGTGCCCCAGTTTGTGCCTTACTCTGAAATGGTTTTGAGTAAGAGAATTGAAATGAGTAAGTGTATTTAAACCCTCATAAAAGGGCAGTTTCTCCCCTAAACAGAGGCAAACAGTGTCATCCACCCTCAGCCAGGTATGGGACTGGCTGTGCTGCTGTGGCCCAAGGGCACTGACCCCTTCCACAAAGGCAGCTCTGCACTCACATAGCTCTCTGGAAGGGAGGGATGTGTCTTTAAGGCAACAAACCCCCTCACCTGGAGGGTTTTGTGGCCTCTTCTGTTCAGCTGCCAGACACCAGATTCCCCCTCTGTACAGCCCTTGTGCAGTGTCCTGAGGAGCATAAAACAACTGCCTTAGCAGGTCTGCGGTGTGGCCTCAGGGAGTCTTCAGCAGGCAGTGGGAAGTGCAGTGACAGCACAGCTTGATGTAGGTGGGGTGATGAGGAGAGCCAAACGAGCACCCCTGAGCTCAAAAGGTTTAGTGGCAGTGACTGGTTGTGGTACTGCTGTAAATGATTCATGTGCTGTTGCCAGTTAGTTACACTCATGGGAACAAGCACTCTGCTCCTCAGAGGAGCACAGCAGCAACACGGGCTCATGGAATGTTGGGTTTGGAAGGGACCTTCGAAGTCATCTCACCTGAGCCCTGCCAGGGACAGGCACACCTGTGAGCAGAGCAGGCTGTGCTCACCCTGAGCTCACCTGTGCAGCCAAGGACCAACTGCTGTGATTAAAACAGGACAGACACCACGCTCTGGGAGAAGGGGGGTCTGGCCCAAGGCAGGTGCAGGCAGTGGGAGTCTGGCTACCCAGTTCCATGGGTGTGACTGCCAGTGCCTCTGTGGGCAGCTGCAAGGGGTGGTTTAACGAGATAAGAAACAAGCATGGGTGGGTTTGGAGGTGTTTGGTGAGCAAAAACTCCAGGACATCTCCTCCTTTCCCCCTCCTAAAGGCAAGGTGTCTGGATGTGACCATCCTCTGCTCAGCCTTGTGCTGTTCATGCCAGTCCTATAGTGAAGGCTGTTTAATGGGATTTAAAGGTAACTGGCTAAGGGATGGTAAATTCTTCTTTGTTGTTAAGTCTTTGGAGAGCTGCTGGAACACTTTCCATGAATAGCTGTCTCCCCATTAGACACCAAGTAGGGTTTTCTGTCCATTTTTTCTTGGGAGGTTCTGCCACTGCCCAGCAGACCAGGAATATCATGATTTTAAATCCCATGCAACTAAACATATTTAAATGAAGAGGAACATTTTTCTCAAGTTGTTAATTTTCACATTCCTGCTGCATTTGGCACTTTCCTTTTCCAGACAGGGGCTGTGCAGGCTCTGCCCAAGCTGTACCACACTGCCCAAGGCCTGCAGTAACACCTGTCCTCTGGCCTGGCCTGTGAATTATGAGAAGGATCCTGTCCCTGAGCATCACCTGAGCTGTGTGAAATGGAATTTTAGATTTAAGAGCAGGCAGAACAGAGGGGCCAGACCAGCAATGACTTCACACACACTCCCCTCTTCTTCAGGGCAGGAGGGCTGGTGACCATTTATTAAGACAACTCTGTAAGATTCAGTTGCCTTTTCAGAATGGTGGAATTCTGGGCTGTCGGGGGCCGAAGGGACATTGGAGCCCCGCCAGTGCCACCCCTGCCATGGGCAGGGGCAGCTCCCACCGCCCGGGGGGGGCCCAGGGCCAGGGCCAGGCCCGGGGCACCCTCAGCCTCCTGGGCAGCCCGTGCCAGACCCTCGCCCCTCGCAGGGAAGGATTTCCTCCTGGTATCCAACGCAAATCTCCCGTTCCAGGTTGTACCCACTCCGCCTTATCCTGCACAGTTCATGACGGGGAGTCCCTGCGGGTCGGGGCTCGCGTTGCCAGCGGCCCCTGCAGGCACTGGAGGGAGCGCTGCGGCCCAGCATTGCCGGCTGTCCCGGCCCA
Organism: Gymnopithys bicolor; assembly: GCA_035041215.1. Classification (NCBI taxonomy): domain Eukaryota; kingdom Metazoa; phylum Chordata; class Aves; order Passeriformes; family Thamnophilidae; genus Gymnopithys; species Gymnopithys bicolor. The sequence goes on along the minus strand of JAWWLY010000036.1, from coordinate 6,338,016 downwards.
GCATTGCCGGCTGTCCCGGCCCAGCATTCCCGGCTGTCCCGGCCCAGCATTCCCGGCTGTCCCGGCCCAGCATTCCCGGCCCCGGAACGCTCCGCGCGGTGCCGCCGTTTCCGCCGGGCCCGTTCGCGCCGCACCGGGCGGAAGGCGCGGGCAGGGCCGGGCCGGGCCGAGCTGAGCCGCCAACATGGGCAAGAGGCAGCACCAGAAGGACAAGATGTGAGCGCCTGTGGGGCCGCGGGGGCCGGGCCGTGTCTGGGCCGGGGGCGTGGGGGACCGGGGGGCGTGGGGGCCGGGCCGTGTCTGGGCCTGGGCCGTGTCTGTGTCTGTACGTGTGTCTGTGCCTGGGCCGCCCCTCAGTGCCTCTGTCTCGCAGGTACATCACGTGCGCGGAGTACACGCAGTTCTACGGGGGAAAGAAAGCAGGTAAAGGGCTGAAGGGCCCCCCCGACCCTCTGGGTGGGTGCGGAGGGGCCCCCCGAGCAGATCGGGTGCTGAGCCCACACTGGGCTGGGTGCTGAGCCCCACACTGAGCCGGGTGCTGAGCCCACACCGGGCTGGGTGCTGAGCCCCCCACTGAGCCGGGTGCTGAGCCCCACACCGGGCTGGGTGCTGAGCCCCACACCGGGCTGGGTGCTGAGCCCCACACTGAGCCGGGTGCTGAGCCCCACACCGGGCTGGGTGCTGAGCCCCACGCTGCCCTCAGGCCCTGGGGCTCACGGTGCTGGCCATAAATGCCCAGTTTCTGCCCCAGATGAGCATCCCTGCCCTCCAGGCGTTCTGTGCCACGGGTGGGGCAGAGCCTGAGTGTGAACCATCACACCGAAGCTCAGCTCTGTTGTGCTTTTTCTGGCGGTGCAGTTTGGGGTCAGGGGAGGTCTGGTTGGAGTCACAGTTTTGCGAGGCCTTACCCTGTTTATCCCTGTCACCAATAACTGGCTGCCTAATGTAGGAAAATGTAACTGTCAGATGTTTCTTTGTTCCTGGGAGGCAGAGTCCTTGTTAAATCCCTGGCGTGGGTTTTCTCTTTCCATAAACAGACCTTCCTCGAACTAACTTCAGACGTTTGTCCTTTGATCACTGCAGGTAAGACAACAAATTCACATTACAGTTATTAAATGATGCATCTGTTTATCAGGCTGTGGAGGCTGAACCAAAGCCATGTTGTTCTGTGGCAGGCACTGTCATTGACCTCTGCCTGCTGTGACAGAACTGTGGCAAGAAAACCTGGAGTAAGAACTGAAACAAAATCTACACTTGCCGTAATTGGTGTCTGTAGAGGGTGGAGCTGATGGCTGAAAGAACACACAAGTGACAACATACTGCAGAACAATTACTGTGTGTGTTCCAGTCTTTCAGATCTGTGTAACTGGAGCTTGAATCTGCTTTTCCCAGCTCAGAATGTGCTTGGTCAGTCACTCACCTCGCTGAGTCAGGGATTAGGTTGATTGTAGGAATCTTTCTGCCATTTTTTTCAGTTTAGGGGGGCTGGAGGGAAAGAGGGGAGTTGGCAGCAGTGGGTTAGAAATGCCCTTGTAAGTTGGGTGGTTCAAGATGTTACCTTCATAGAATCACAGAATGGATTGGGCTGGAAAAGACCTCCAAGATCAGCAAGTCCAACCTTGATCCAACCCCACTGTGATCACCCCGACTTGATCCAACCACAACTTGATCCAACCCC
>JAWWLY010000036.1:6302358-6312900 GCA_035041215.1 Gymnopithys bicolor | reverse complement strand
GGCAGCTGTGCATTCCCTGGGGCAGCTGTGCATTCCCTGGGGCAGTTCCTGGGGCAGCTGTGCATTCCCTGGGGCAGCTGTGCATTCCCTGGGGCAGTTCCTGGGGCAGCTGTGCATTCCCTGGGGCAGCTGTGCATTCCCTGGGGCAGTTCCTGGGGCAGCTGTGCATTCCCTGGGGCAGCTGTGCATTCCCTGGGGCAGTTCCTGGGGCAGCTGTGCATTCCCTGGGGCAGTCCCTGGGCTAGCTGTGCATTCCCTGGGGCAGCTGTGCCACAGGGAGGGCACAGGGAGCTCTGCCTGCCCCTCTCACCCTGCAGGGGCACACCAGCAGAGTGTCCCTGGGTTTGCTCCCCTGGGCACAGCAGGTTGTGCTTTGCCATTGACTTCTGCAGTGAACAATCTTTTGGTGTCCTCTTCCTGAATACGTTTAGAAACAGCAAATCCCCCGTCTTGAGGTGGGACTGGAAGAGGTTTGACCATCTGAATGCTGTTGACCAGATAGAGTTTGACCCTTCCCCAAATTAGTTTTTAAACATTTTTTTAAAAAAGGGACTTTGAACAAACAGACTAAATTGGCCTCAGGGCATTGAGCAGAGGTCAGAGCCATTTCCTGCTCTGCACAACACCCACTGCAAACGGGCACACAGAACTTGATTTCTTCTATTCAAATGCTGCCCTACCCTGGCCTGCTTTGTTGAGACCACAGTTCAACGTGAAGGGCCATGACTAGGCTGGGTGTTAAAATTGCTGAAGTGTACGAGGTACAGAAATGTGTTGTTGTTTCCTCCTGGTATTTTCCTCATGTAAATTATTGACAGACAGCCTGATGTCCCCTGTACGAGCTCTCTTGTTGACACCCCTGCAGGCAGCGTGGTGGCTTCACACTGCCAAGCTCTGCCACCTGTGGCTCTGTTTCTCAGCCAGAGTTCATGCCTGCAATCTGCTGTGTTCCAGTTTGTCTCACTGGAGCTCCATCCCAAGTCCTGCTTCTCTCAGAAACCTTTCAGTTCTGTGTTGAAATTTGTCACTTTGTTGGGTCAGGGGGACTCAGGCCTCAGATAAATCACATGGTCTAAACCTGCCAGGTTTAACCTGCTTTTTGGGGAGTTGTGTGTGTGCTGCTTAAGATTAACAGAGTTTAGGCTGTTTCCTTAAGTAGGTAAAACCAGAAAATGACAGGAAAAAAACCCAAGTGGGGTAGAACTTGAGATTAATTGTTTTCAGAGCTCAACTTTCAGGAAAACATTAAATATGAGGTTTTTAATAGTCATGATTGTTGGCAGCCCTTTGAAGTCTGTATCTGTGCTAGTGATTTGCTAAACTGGAGTTTATGGTTTGTAACCTTAATAAGAGAAACCCTGAGACTACCAACTGTGGTGATTTGAATACATGATTTTAGACATGCTAAGACAAACAAAAGTAGGCTGAGTTACTGCTCATGGTTCATCTTCCTTTCTGGTTTGGTGCACTTACACAGAACTTATTTCTTTAGGTCTTTGGGCTCTAGGCCTTAATCTTCACAGGACTGGGAACAGAGTCCAGCCTTTCTGTGACCAGGAGCTCGAGGCTTTGGTGATGGGGGTACATCCATCTGCCCATCCCTGCGGCCTCTTGCTCGCTCTGCTCTGGTTCTGTGCCCAGTAACTGTCGTGGATGCAATGAGAGGAGTCTGGCAGGCTGGTTGTTACTGTTTAGACAGTTTTCTTCCTGAAGTGATATGTCTAAAGACTCTGCACACTTGTAAAAGTTACACAGTCCTACCTTTAAAAATGTGTGTCTGGTGTTGTAGGACTCAGTGCCATCTGTGAGGAAATGGTTTGTGCCTTCTGCAGCACAGGCTGGACTGGTCAGGTGTGTTTCTGCTCCTGGGGGTGGGAGAAGCAAGTGGTGTCTCGTGTCTGACTTACATTCCCTGCAGTACTCTCACACTTAGCATGCTGACTCTAATTCACACTAATTCTAATCAAACTAATTCTAATCAAGCTTCTCCCAGTGTATCAGGATGCTGTATCTTAGAGGTGTCCTGTGTAAGATGAGACTCAAGTTTCAATTTCAGGAACCGTTTTTGAGGGTTTTTTCCACTGACAGAGGGAAACCTGTTTAGGAGTAGGTGCATGAGTTGTCCACCTTCTCAGTGTGTGGTGACAGCTGTGATGTCTATTTATTTATTTTTAAACAGTAAATCAATAAGTGAAGGAGCTTTATTTAGAGGAACATTGTGAAGGTGTTTTCTGTCTCATTTTACTGCTGCCTCCTGCCTGCCCTCCTGTCCATGAAATTGGTTTCAGGGGTCAGTCTTGCCCTTCAGCTTTGCCATGAGTGACAGACATGTGGGTTGCTGTAAATGCATTTGTCTCTGTTAATACCCAGATACTGTCCCCTTTCCTGAAAGGTTAAGCAGTCTGGCTTCCTCCACCTTTTGAGGCAGCACATTTATGTGCTGGGCAGTGATTTCTACCTTGCCAAGCTCAGCTCGTGGTCACTGAGGAGTGTTTGGGAGGAGGCAACCTCTGACCTGTGGAAACACCCTGAGCTCTTCCTACAGACTTTCTCCTTGCATCCTGTTGACTGTCAGAGAGCAGGCTCCAAATTATTTCTATTCACACACACATAAATATGTATGGGAGGTAATAAATAATAAATATCCAAGTGCTGGGGTCAGAGGGTACAAAAGTGGTTAAAAAATGGGTCCAATTTTCCTGTTTCTTAGTAGTTTAATTTAAAGATTGTCTGTTTCTAATGCAAGATCCTAAGGAGAAAAGGTGTGATTGTTTTGGCAGGCCATGTCTGGATGAAGACCTGTTGGAGTGGGACAGTGGGACAGCAAACAACAGGAAATTATTATGTGTGGTTGGGAAGGGGACAGCAGGAAGCCCAAAGGTCAGCACAGGGTGCAGAATCACACAGCTGGATTCCATAAATGTGTGTTGGTTTTACTGCCAGCAATAGAACTAAACACCCACTCTCTGGTGGAAGAATACCATTTCAGGGTGAATAAAGACATAATTAGATCACTTAATAAATTAGGGAGCTCCCAGCTCTGCTTGTGTCATGCGTGACTTTTACAAGAGATGAAATTGTCAGAACTTCTTATCGACAGTGGTGGTCTGAGAAGCTTTGTTAAGCTTATTTGGGATAATACACAGTATGTCTCATACTGTTCAGGTCAGGTCATGGTTCTTTGCATAATATGTTGCATTATTTTTATCCTGGACTTGAAATTATTGCATATTGTTCTGTTTCTTTGGTGTTTTAGTTTGAATTGTAGGACAGAATTTCCATAAATGACTGGGTGTCCTGGGCTGATGTTTTGACCTTTCTGTGCTCCAGAGGAGCTTGAGCACAAAGTCTTGAAGTCATTGTAAGGAGAGGATTAAGGACTGTTCAATAATAGTGTAATGTAGCCTCGATCACCAGTGGGCACTCTGTGTCTCACTCTCTCTAACAAAAGGTCAGAGTTCTCAGAAAGCTGCCTGGGGACAGCACAGACTCCCAGCTAATGGACTCTGTGTTCTTGCTGTTTCCCTCCAGTGGTCACTAAACTGACTTTTCATAATAACATTTTTGTTGCTTTTTTATTTTTAAACATAATTCTGTCGGCACTGGTGAAAAACCCCAAGTGTCAAAGCAGTTCCTGCTGCAGAGACTTGCTCTGAGGTTTCTTTGTGTTTTGAAAGGCATTGCAGAGGTTCACAGAGCGTGTGCAAATCAGGCACAGGGTTACAAACGGGAGGTGGCTGGTGTGCATTTGCACAGATCTTTCACCAAACCACAGAGCAGAGGAAGGAGTCAGGGGGTTGCAGCTCCTTGTTCTTGCTTCTCACTAGGGCAGGGTAGACTTGGCTTAGTTCTGTCAGTCACTTCTGTAGGAGATTTATGTGTAATATTATGCTTGGAACTAAACTCCAGTTCCCCAAGGAGTCTGTGAACAGGCTCATTGATGGTGTTGGTTGGGTCAGTGGCTTTATGGTTTTTTCATCTTTCTGTGGTTGGGGAGTATGGAAGTTACTCTGTCTCTCCCTGTTCATTTATTGTGGTGGTGTCTGCCCTTCAGACTGGCCTGTTCCATGCAGTTGGTGCCTACCAAGCTCTCTGATATTAAGGTTTTAATTATTGTTTTCAGGATCCAACAAACCTGGATAAGTTCAACGTCTCGAACTTCTTTCATGTTAAGAACAACATCAAAGTAGTTGATCCAGGTAAGGATGAAATGGAAGGAGGCTGAGAAAGCACCAACCCACATATGCAAAATCTAGAGGTGACATTGTGGAATTGACTGTTTTCTGGGTGGACATCCCCAGTGCCTGGTGGTTGCCTGGGAAGCTTCTTGGAAACATGAATGACTCCTGGAATCTGCCCCTTTCACATCAAAAAGTATAAACAAATCTTGAAGCAACGACATGACTCTTGAGAGGTCACTGTCTCTGTGGAGTGCTGTGCAAACATGGGGAGCTTTCCCTGTGCTTCAGGAGCAGGTCCATGAGGGGAGGGAGAAGGCCCATTAGCCCTGGAGAGAAGCAGGACAAGGAGCCCCACAGCTGCTCACACCTGTGCTGGACTCTCATGCTTAGCAACAGTGTGGTGCTCACCCTTCTGGCTCTGTAACAATGGGCATCTGCCAAGTTAGGTCTTTCTCATGTGATCCCATTATTAGGTTTATAATAAAAAATAAAATGCTTTTTTTCTAGATATCTTTGAAATTTGATTCTTACTTATTTTGTGGGTTTTTGGTAGCTAAAGCTTAGTAATATCTGCTGATATTAAATTGCTGAAGGAACAAACCTCTCCCCTTTGCCCTTGTGTCTTCCTTCAGCCCTGTTTCTAGTGAGGTCTAATTGCTAATTCTAAGCATGGTGCACATCTCTGACTCTTACTATTCTCATATCTGTGTTTTGGGGGTTTCTTTAATTTATTTTTAAACTACTGCTCTCCAAACAAGCATCTCTATTTATGTGCTCAGAGTAAGTGTTTATTCTCTCAGAAATGGAATTTTTGATACCCAGCAAATGGTGGGCACACCAAGACAGAGAACAAGTGAAACTTGTAAAAATTAAAAAAAAAATTAAAAACCTAAATAAATCAAATTCTACAGTCCAGTCCAGCAGCCTCTTCCCCTGGTGTCCCATTAAAGATCTGATCCAGGGATTTTTGCACCATAAGCCACTCAGTGAGGAGACAAAGGACAGAACTTTATATTGCACCCAACTGTATTTTGTCTTTATTGTTCTATAAAAATTTTACAAGACTTGAATGGACTTTGGTAATTTCTAGTGGGTTCAAATAAATTTTTATGGTAGTTGGTTTCATTTTCTTTCCTTGTACATCATCCTGGGCTTTACTGTGCTGTGTGTTGTCACCAGTGTTTTGCATTGCAGGTTGTCACTGTCTGCAGGGAGAAATACAGTGACCAGACCTTTTCATTTTAAAAAAAATAGAATTAATACCTGGAAGATTTTTGTAATGTGATATGTAATAAACTGAAGGAGAACAAAATATGATGTTTCTTTTGACTCTGAAGTGATTTAACTTTGTCTCACCCAGATGAAGAAAAAGCAAAGTCAGATCCATCTTACTATTTGAAGAACACAAATACAGAGACCCGAGAGACCCTGCTGGAGCTTTACAAGGAATTCAAAGGGGATGATATTTTAGCAGCCACCATGAAGGCTCCTGAAAAGAAGAAAGTGGATAAGCTGAATGCAGTAAGTTGACTTAATTTGTACTTTGGCACTGAGTGGCTTCTTCAGGAATGGCAGTAGATGTTTTTCAGCTCAGAGGCCTTGTGGCAGCAGCACAGACAGACACTGCTCCTTCTGTGCTCTGTCCCACGGAAGTTTGTCAGAGATGGAAACACGAGAGTCGTGTCAGGATCCCTTAGAAATGCATTGTGTGTGTCAGTGAGTTTGTTTGTTAAATCATTGTAAATGAACCTGCACATCTGAGGGGGAAGAGTCCTTATGATGTGGTTGTGATGGGTGTGTTGGCAGAACCTTTTTCCCAGGTTGGAATCTTGCTTTGAACCTGTTTCCTGCAGGGATTGGCAGAGAGAGCACACCTTGAGGGCAGAGCAAGGGAATCATTTCTGCTGTGGGCAAATACATAAATCATCCACAGCTGCTTCTCCATTTCTTTTTCCACTGGAATGCAGGATTTTAGTGGGATATTCTAAAGGATGTTCTTCCAGGTGCATGTTACTGTGTGCTCATGGTTGTCAAGAGAAACAGTTCATCTGCATGTGGATTTCCTGCATCAAAGGCTGTCTGAAATGGGCAAGGCAGAGTATTCTGCTGCCCCTTAATGATTCTGGGATGTGTGTGCCCACTTGCTTTGATTACACTTCCATGGAAACAAATGGCAATGCAGCTCTTAATGAGGAGGCTCAGGGACGGATTAGGGAGTGGATGACCAAGAGCAGGATCACATTTGCCCCTTTTTCAGGGCATTGTAATGTTAGAAAAAAAAACACAGAGGGAGAAAAAAAGTAGGGGAGGAGCAATGATGAGCTCTACACATGCAGGGGAGTCAGAACATCAGCTCCTGACCTGGGTGGGCACAGCTGTCAGCTGGCTGAGGGTGCAGTGGAACCTCATGGAATAAGCACTGGCCTGGCCTGGATTCTTTACAGGCATTGCTACAAAGCTGCTAAACCTGTCCCTGGGTTTATTAGATCTTTGTAATTTACTACAAAATCCGTGTGTGACGTTAACATTTCCTTTCTGCAGAAGAATTACAGAGCTCAAAATAGACACTGGGAGCCATGGGACAGAGCTGTGCACACAGAAGGGCCCTGGGAGGGGGTGCTTTGCTTTCCCCCACGGTACCTCCATGGGTTTTCCTTCACAGATGCCTTGCCAGCACTGCTCCTTTCCCACCTCCACCTGTGGGCACACAAATAAATTCTCACAATAGAATCCTTGCATAGTGATGAATTAAACTGTAGTGGCAGCGTTAAGCCCCTGTGGCTCAGCACATGAGCAGCCTTAGCTACAGTCCCATCAGAGCGAGTGTTGTGGGGAACAGATGGAGAGTTGTCGCTCCTTTGGGTATTTGTTTCCTCCAGCAGGAGCTGGAGCGGGACGTCTGCCTTGAGCAGGATGACATTTGTGTGTTTCTGGTGCTTATGCAGTATCTTTAGGAGATGAATTCTAACGCCTTTTTCTTGTGCTTTTTCCTCTGCAAACAGGCTCACTATTCCACTGGAGCTGTGAGTGCTTCCTTCACCTCCACCGCAATGGTGCCTGAAACCACCCACGAAGCAGGTACCAGAGCTACCCACGGGCTGCTTGTGCACTTGCCAGTGCTGAACTGTGCTCCCTGGCACAGACCTGTGTGGGCACTGAAGGAGGGCACTGGTAGCTGGTCACTGCTGGTGCCATGGGCTGTATTCCCTGAGCAGATACAGCCTTACTTTGCAGTGAGCTCATTCTGAAAATAATGCAGCAATTATGAATGAGCCTTGGCTTTGAATGGCAGTTCCTTATGCTGAATGGAAGTTAATGAGGCATTTTCTGTGCCCAGGGACCACAAAGTGAGTTATTCCCCTATGTCAGTTAGGGATGAAGATTAATCCCTCCTCAAATAGCATATGAAATCTTGCCCACCTCTTTGGCCTACCCTGGTATTGGTTAAGATGACAGCGAATTTCACGGTGCTGACTTTTGATGTGCTGCTTTTCAAGGGAACATGAAAATGCAGTTTAATACAATGAACTTTTCCTTTTATTCTCCAGCCTAAACACAAATCTATAAAACTTACTTAGTTTGGATATTGATTAAATAGCTGAGTGATTAGTATTTGCAGTTGAAGAGAAAGGTCTGACTTTGGGTACTGACATTTAAACGTCACATACTCAGGCAAGGATTGGATACATCACTGAAACTGCATTGGCCAAGGTCAGGTCCTTTACTTGGTGTATTGCAGTGATTTGCAGGTGACTCTTTAAGTGTTGAAAATACCTGACTAACTGGACATTCTGACAAAGCAGAAATGGAAACATCCTAGACTGATCCTCTGGTTTGACTTTCCAGAAATGTCTCCAGTAACAGCTTCATTTGTTTTCAGAACTGGGTAGGTCTCTGTGTGTCAGCACTTTGTGGTGGACTGATGACCACCTGCTTGGCTTCCAGCACTGACAAGAAACAATTGGTTTCAAAGTAAAGTTTGTGGTTGGCAAACATTGCTTGAAGATTATAGTTTGTAATACTGAATGCTTGTCTTATTTAAAAGACAGATTATATTGTTGGTTCTCAAGGAGTTGGTGGTTTTCTGTAATGGAAAGTGCACAGAGATGAATATGAGGTTATCACAGACAAACTGCAGAGTACAGTCCCTGAAGACCCAGAGCCCAGGGGAAGAGGCCAGACAGGACAATCTATGAATTGTTCTCTGCTGATTTCCAGAGATCAGTGAGTAAGTTCCCAGGCAGTTAATTGTTTGTGTTTTGCCTTGGTACAGCTGCTATTGAAGATGATGTTGTGAGGTACCAGTACGTGAAGAAGAAGGGATATGTGCGACTCCACACCAACAAAGGAGACCTGAACTTGGAGCTGCACTGTGACATGGTACTGTGCCCCACAGCAGGAGGCTCTGGAGACAGCAGAGTTGGAGCTGGCAGTGGAAATGCCCAAAGAAAGGCATAGTGTGTAGCTGCAGTAGATACAGATAAATAACTGGCTTTCAGTAGTTTGGTGTATTTTCACACATGCACAAAACTCCATTGTTAAATCTATATATTATTTATATTTACTACTACCATATGTGTAAATGTTCTCTGTGAGTAGTCCCATCCTTTTGATAGACCACTTACAACATGCCAAGGTACATGTGGAGCTTCAAGGGGACAGCATTAGTGACCCAAACAATGACAAAGAAGGAGGAGAGACAAGAGAAGGCAGAGCACAGAGAAAATAATCCAAGGTTACACAGCAGGTTACTGACAGAACCAGGAAAAGAACCTCAGTGAAACCAAAGCAGTTTGTCAGCCTGAGGACATGTAGGTAAGATCCCCAGAAATGGTTTGAGTTGTTTTTAAAGCCTAAGTTTTACAGAGGAGACCTAAATGAAAACCTTAGAATATGTTTTTTACTTCCTGCTGTCTCAGTTTTAAAAGTTCAAGTTTTCAAACATCTTCCATTTGCTATTAGGAGAAGTTAATTTTAAAAAACAATAGACCAGAGTTTTTTCTAGTCTATACAGTTTGATTCTGGGGGAAATCTGTGGCTCTTAAACATGGCAAGACTTTTGGTAGGTGGATGAGCTGTGGTGTCACTGATGTCTCAGACTCCACTGCTGGATGGTGTGTTTGCTTATTTATTTGTACAGCCACATCTGTAAAAGGAAAAGAGTTTTCAGTGTGAAAAGCCCAAACCTTCCATTGCTTACTGAGATTTTTCTCTCAGGAGATCATAGGCCTGGAGGTAGGTGTTTTAAAAAGTTAAAGGGTGTGAGTAGGGATTTAAATGGTAGAACTTCTGCTTGTTGTGAGCCTTAAGGGTTTAAAGGTAATGGTGCTGGTTGGGAGCTGGGGTGCCTGGTGTGAGATCCAGAGAAGCACTGGAGGATGATCTATTTTTGCCTGCAAGAAAGAAAAAGGAGCAAACAGCATAAGCCTTCCAGCTTTGCCCTCTCTTCCTTTCTCTCACATAAGTAAGGAGCAGGACACGTGTAAACCTCTCAGGCTGCAATTGGGAGGTTCTGCACAGCAGCCTGTCCTGCTCATGGTGCTGCAAGTCTCTGTCATCCCTACAGGTGCTTTCCATGCCCTGAAATAGTACCACAGTGTAATAAGGCAAAAAGCAGAGGATGTCAGTACAGCAATATTTAGGGGAAGCAGCAGAATGAGCAGATTGCACTGAATCATTTGTTTTGCCATATGTTCTCCAACTGGCTGGGGGCTAAAGCAGCCTGACTGCAGCTATTCTTGTCAGCGTGGGCTTTTCGGCCACTCTGTGGCCAGTGGCACTCAGTCCTGAGGGCCCAGTCTCAGCTGCTCATTACAAACTTCCTGTATGATATCCACTGTGTTTCCTTTTTTTCCCTATGAATTCCTGTTCCTCTCCCTGTCACACACAAGGCTTCCTCATGTACCCTTTGGAAGTGTGTGCTGTTCTGCACAGCCAGACTTGCCTCAGCACTGGCCTCCAGCCATCTGCTCCCTTTGTGTCCATTCAGGCTGTGTGAGCTAAGCAGACCTTTGGCACTGCAGAGGGGAAAAAGATATATATTTAGAATAAATAGGAAAAACTTGCTGCTTTAGGGAGGTTTTCACAACATCCACTTTAGGTCATCATCCTAGGTCTGTGAAATCAGTTCTTTCCAGGAGGTACTTGTTTTTCTGCCTTCACTATATAAGGAGTTTGTGCTTCTAACTTTGGGTTTCCTGCATGACACTGGGGTTGGGCCCGTGAGGCAGCTCAGTGCACACCCAGCAAACACCTTCCACACACACAGCACAGACACAGGTCACACACACACACAGCACAGACACAGGGCACACCCACACACAGCACAGGCCCAGGTCCCACACACACACAGCACCGCCAC
>JAWWLY010000036.1:6279392-6302258 GCA_035041215.1 Gymnopithys bicolor | reverse complement strand
TCACACACACACACAGCACAGACACAGGTCACACACACACACAGCACAGGCACAGGTCACACACACACACAGCACAGACACAGGTCACACACACACACAGCACAGACACAGGTCACACACACACACAGCACAGGCACAGGTCACACACACACACAGCACAGGCACAGGTCACACACACACAGCACAGACACAGGTCACACACACACACACCACTGTGCATCTACTGAGGTTGCAGAGACACAGAAAATAGGCAAGTGCCAAAATCCAGGCATTGTTAAACACTTCTTGTTCACCCTGCTTGTGAATAGCATGGAAATCATGTGCCAAGTGTTTATCAGCTCCTCTGGCTTATCCAGTGCACAGGCTGAACCAGTCCTGGGAGCTGCTTGGAGCTCTGCAGTGAAATGGTTTATATGCAGAATTTGGCTTTCCTGCAAGAGTGCAGAATGTGGGTAAGTCCTTGGATGCAGTCGGGGGAACTGGACTGTAACATAATGCTCACCCAAATTAATGTGCACAGGGGTTTTAATTGCTGAGGGATGTCCTGTGCCCTGGTTATTGTGGGAGCCACCCCAGCAGTGATCATATTTGCACAGTACTGCAAATAAATGATTGTGAAATGCTTGAGGGTGAAGTTGCTATATAAATATGGCAGGTAAATACTGTGTCTGAAATACACTGTGCAACATTTGAATTATATTTTAAAATAGTCTTACAGTTTAGATTTCAATATATAATTTGAGGTGAAGTCTCCTCACTGAAACAGAGAGCAGCAAGTGACATATTTGCTGCCTTAGAGTGGATGTCTGCTGAGTCTTCAACTGTATGTTCAAGCCTCTGGGCTGTGTTTAAGCAAAATATTCTTGCAGTTGTGCTCTCAGCTCTCTGCAGAGCTTCTGCCCAGTATCTCTTGCCTTCAGGACCCTCCTTGGGTTCTCACTCCCTCTCCCTTCACAGCTCTGTTGTCTCCTTCCTTTCCCATTTTTGTGAGTTGTCTGGCAGTGAGGATTGTCTGGAGTTGGGTCCATATGTACACATGGAAACTTTTGTTTAAAAATAAATCGAGGGTTCTTCATGCACAAGTACTTTAAGGTGCCAGTCAATAAGATTGATGGTGATGAAATTCTTCCTAGCACCAAAAACCTAATCAAGAAATGTTTTATATTGATCCAGGGTTGGAAATCAGTGTTGCAGTGATTGAAGTCATCAGTTACTTGGTGACATGATTCAGGAAGAGTGTGAAATAGGGCCAGAATCCAGATATTGTCAGTGTTTCAAATCACTTGTTCAGGGCACCAGAAAACTTCACTGAGGTTCCAGAAAGATGGTGTTTGATTTAAGTCATTGGCCTGAAAAATGCAATAAAGAGACTTTGGAAGGTGAGCTGGATTGTTTTCCACCCTTTTGAATTTGTGCCTCAAGTGAGCAAAGGTCCACTCCTGTTCTGTCTTTGCATCTCAGTGTGTGCCTGGTGCTCTTTCTTGGCTCTAATCTCCCTCTTCCTCAGATAGTGTGTTCCTCCTGGTGAGGACTAATCAGGTGGCCATTTCTAGGGAGGTTTTCCAGGAAGTTGAGTTCAGCTGTGCATAACCAACATTTGTTGTATACTCTTAACTGGATACACATTTACAAAAATTCTACTTGCCAGAAGTACAGAAGATTTTACAGCATCTTACAAGTGTTATCCTTTCAGTTCTAGTCTTATGCATTGCCAAACAAATAAGTCATGAAGGAGTAACTGATGAAAGGCAATGAATGTCACTGGATTTCTTGTATTTTATTTGCTGTGATTTTTCTAGTCTCCTCTTGTTCTTTTAGCTGCTTTAATCAGGATGCTGCTGGGAACAACTGTGTATTATCCATGTGGATTCTGCTCTATTAGTCACTCCAGTGATCCAGTTACACCTTGTAGGTGGTGGAGCAGCCACTTTTTAAAACATTTAGATACATGTAAAGCTCCAGAAGACCCTGTCAAAATGATGGGTGGGTGTTCCATCTCCCTCCTGTCCTTTGAGAGATCCCCTCATGCCAGTGGTCACTGGGGGGGATGACCTGGTGGTTGAGCCAACAGTGGGAATGCACCACTAACCTGTCAGGGCTTGTGAACTGGCCTGTCCTTCTCAGGTTTAGCACTTTGACATAGTGAAGAAGAATGTGGGATGGATTTCAAAGCTCCATCCAGCACTCCACAAATGCTTTTTGAGGTTTTAGCACCTGGCAGACTCTGCTTAATGATGATGTCTTGGCATATCTATGCCATGATTCTACAGACATTGATGTTCTAATCTTTTGAGGCCCTCTGACCTGTTAAACATGCCTGGGATGTACAAACGTGTAATCCAGCCCCTGTTCTTGAAATCATCTCCTTTTGTGTGAGAGACTGTTCTGAAGATCAGAAGCCTGTAAACTTCTTACCCATTTCCAGAGGTGTGAGGGGCAGGTGTGAGGGGCAGGTGTGAGGGGCAGACAGGAGGGGCAGGTGTGAGGGGCAGGTGTGAGGGGCAGGTATGAGGGGCAGGCGTGAGGGGCGGGCAGGAGGAGCAGGAATGAGGGGCAGGCAGGAGGGGCAGGTATGAGGGGCAGGCAGGAGGGGCAGGCAGGAGGGGCAGGTGTCCCATCCCAGCTGTGTCTGCCACTTGGGGATCCCAGGCCCGGGCGGGTGGTTTGCACTTACACAGCTGCTGCTCCTCATCTTTCTCTGACATGGTTCCTGTCTGTGCCTTGGCTGCTCTGAGGAGAGCAGGGTGACCTTGGCAGGCTGATGGCTGCCAGAGCTTCTCTGTCCAGCATGGAAGTTGTCACAGGTTGCATCTTCTGCAGAGGTGGGATTTCTGTGCAGGCAGCACACACCAGGCAGCCGCTGCAGGCCCTGCTTTCTCCAATTTTACAGCTGCTGGAGGTTGCTCAAGCAATTAAAGTTGCATCCTCATTTAGGCTGTGCCTACCAGTGCTGTGTCCTGCTTGCCAGCCCCATCCTCATCAGCACCCAGCCCTCCACTGTGCTGTCTGACAGGCTCCTCAGCCCCTGTGTGAGGACAAATTTGAGGGGGTGAGAAGTGGGTTCTTTTCTACCACTGCAATAAATATGTTAGAGAAAAAGTAATAACTGTGGCTAGAGAGGCTGACTCTGCCTCTGGAGAACTAGTAGTTAAAAATGACAAATTAGATGAGTGAATTGGATGCCTTGTTTCACTTGAGATGTGCTCAGCTAAACTGATTGATTGTCCCCATGTTTGCAGAAAAGTGAGAAGTAAAACTGAAGTGTGTCATCTTCTTACTGGCATCTTGTCTAAGCTGAGCATCTTGCTTAGACTCTGAAAAAGTTTTTGGTAGCATCATGAATGTCAGTACTGTGGAAGAAATGTCTTTTAAAAGTGAAATTTAGTTATCTGCTGAAGGCTTTGCTAGATAGCTGATTAAATTACAGTGGGTGCATTAATTCTGCTCTTTGTTCTCAGTGAACCTTGAGGCTTTGAGGGAGCAAAATACAAGTGTTTGCTGTCAAGTCAGCAGTGTATTACCTGAGGCACAGTTTGCTTGTTCTGACTCTTTTTTATCCCCAGCAGGAGTGTGGCCAGTGTTTCACCCTCAGTGCCTGTGCTGGTCCCTGCAGTGCTCACTCTCTGAGCTGTGTAACCACACTGAGAACGGTGTCACAACGTGCACTGGGGCTCTGCTCAGCCCACCAGCCCAGGCAGCTTTGCTTGCCACCAGAACCTGCCACCAGCCCAGCCCCTCTGGCACACAGGGGAGCTGTGGGCAGGGAACTGGAGCTGGCAGGGAGCAAGGGTTAGGTCTGTAGTGAACGTTTTCCCTGCAGGAAATGTCATGGGCTTCCCACAGTCAAATTCTTCCTATGCTTTTACACTGGGCTTTGTGGAGCTTTCTATTTTCTTGTCCCTGTAAAACAAGAGGAATGTGCTCTTGGTCCGTTGGTGGAAACTGAATTAGGGGGGTTTAAATGGCCTTCCAGAACAGGATTGCACATTGAAATGCTCCAGAAACATTTAAATGTCCACTTTCTTTCCATGGCTTGGAGGAGGGAACAATCACTTGCACCTGATAGATGGTGAGTCCTGAAACTGCTCCATTACAGTTGGCTCTGACTAAGCCCTAAAAAAGCCAGGCTTTCCTTACTGGGTTCTGTCCTGTGTGGTGGGCAGGCTGTGAGTACTGCAGATTGAAAGGGAGGGGGAGACCTGAGCTTAAAGCTTTCCAGATCACCTCCTTGTGGGCTCACACACTGGAAGAGCTGCTGAATGAACAATTACAAGAGTAAAACTGCTCTGTTTATTAAAAGAAAGATGTAAATGGATTAAAGCAAAACAAAATCCACCCTGCATTTTAAAAGAGATCTGTGTTTAAAAAATGGAAGGCTTCGTTTGAGGCCTTAGAAATTTCCATCACTGGTTCATGCCTCTCAGTTTCAGGATTCTGGCATTTGTGTGATAAGATGAAGGCTGTAGAATGCAGTTTTAATTTGTGAGGAATGAGCTTTTCATGATTTCTGCTTTGAAACACAGGGTTACTGAGCATATAGCAAGGCTCTGTGCTTCAGTGCCATTACTACAGTTCATCCAATTTACAGAGAGAAAAAGAAATAAAAGGGAAGTGGAATTAGCACAAGAGAATGACACAGATGTGTGAGTGACAGCTTCTGAATGCTTAGTGTGAGATTTCCCTTCAAGGTTCGTGCACATCCTCCAGGGATGGAGCGTTTGGAAATGATTAGCTCTTCACATGGTACAGCCTTCCTTGCAGTCATGGCAACCGCTCGGGAGCTCCCCCTGTTCCAGCTCCCTGCCTTGGCAACAGGGGCTGCAGGGTTTTAGGCTGCTCCTCTTTGGCTCTTCAGCTGCCCACAGAGATTCTGAGGAAAGGTAACTTTGCCAAATGTGATGGCCCTTTGTTACTAATGAGAAAGGAGATCTGCAAACTGGGAAATCAGGTGGAGACCTGGCCTGGTTGGTCACACCCCTCAGGGCTCAGGATGCAGAGCAGAGATGAATTCTGTCTGGTTTGCAGCCACTCCTGCTGGCCACGTGGAAACTGAAATGGGCTTGGTTAGTAATTAAAAGTGCAACAAGATAAAATCTACATTTATCCTAGAAATGTGTAGTAAGCAGTCAGGGGTTTTTCTGTTTTGCTTTGGTTTTCTGAATTGTACATTCCTTTCTTCAGTGTTTTCCCAGTGTGTGATTTCACAGTCTCCTGTCACAGTTATGTTTGCATGGTCATTCTTGGAACCAACCTCTCTTTGACTCTAAACTCTGTCTGGGCCTGGTAACTGGTAGAACACTGATGTTTCCATGACAGTTCCCTCCTCAGTGTGTCAGCTAAATGGAGACTTAAACCTCCTTAGAAAACCACTGGGCTGTAGCCCCATTAAATATACATTTCTGTGAGCCAAGCAAAGCGTTTGTGGCATCTTCTGGGACAGGCTCTCTTCTGGATTCCTGTCTCAAACAATTTATTGAAATATTGCTGCTTGTCCTGAGTGGGAATTTTCAGTTGGAAGACACTTATCTGGCACCAACAAAGTAAATAGGGAGCATAGTGGAGCAGATGACTCATTTTTGTATAAATAAGTTTATTTTCTTCCTGTTTGTCACTTGGAGAGAGCAGTGTCTGTAAGATGAAGGATATACAGAGACGCTGCATTCACTTACAGGGGCACAACTTGACCCAAGAAAAGGAGGAATCCTCAGGGCTATCCCACCACACTCTTTGGTCAGAAAAGTCCCCCAGAGTTTTTAAATTTGACTTGTTAGGACTCCCACTGCATCCTCCTGAGAAGATACTGCAGTACATTTAAAACAAAATGGTTTTCTGTCTGTGCATTCCAGAGCAGGTTGAGGAGGTGCCATTTTGCCCGTGACTTTCTTACACACAACTCCAAGTCATAGCAGGTTCAAACAATTTAAGCCATTTCCTGCTTAATGTGAAAGGAGCAGAGGGGGAAGTTCCCTGTTGCTGTTGAGGTCAGTTTGAGACAAGAACAGCCAGAAGTAAGAAGAGAGCTGGGGCACACAGACAACAGTGAGGCAGCAAGAACCCTCCGTCCTGCCTTTCCCAGTGCCTGCCCATCCCCTCCCTGCCCAGAAAGCCTGTGGGGCAGGGGCTGTGCAGGAAGTTCCTGAAGGAGCAGCCAGCCTTGTGTTCAGAGACCTGAGTCTGACATCTTCCACAGGATCTTACACTCACAGAGCAGTCAGGTTTGTTTATGTACACTTGTCAGCAGTCTTTGTACCTGCAACAAAGACTTCAAAGACCGGCCTTGTTTGTGTGGTCAGTGCAGGAGTCACTTCATGGCTGAGGATCTGCACCTTCCCCCTAAACCTCAGGCCTTTGTCTCCTGCTTTGGCCAGGATGCTGCTTTAAAAAACACTGAAATATGCTTGGCAGTGGGAGATTTGGCAAGAACATGAAATGCTTTGAGTAAATCAGATAATCTGAGCCAGATATTTTAGATCTAATGCATGACTGAAACTGGGGTTTGCACTGATTGAGTGCAAACCTATTTATTTGTGTCTGCTAAAAAGCACTATCAAAGGTGATGGCAGTGTTGCCAAGGAGCTGTTTACCTGCCAGATGTGCCTGTGTGATGCATGAAGTGACCATGGGAACCAATTTGGTGGCAATTATTTAAAGGGAACGTTGCAGTGAAATGATTGTTCCACATGTACTGAGTATTTCTGCAGTTGCATTTGAAAAGCTTCTTTCTGCAAAGGGTGGAATAGCTGGAAATCCATTTAGAGAAAAGGCTCAGCACAGGTCCTGCATAAAAAATACATTACTAGAGCCTGGGTTTTGATGTATATTTTACAAATCATGTTTTGAAAATAAATAGGAAATCTGTATTGGGTTATCAACTTTGTGCAAATTTAAAGTGGTTTGCTGTGCATTCCTTGGGGGCTCAGTCTTTTGCCTGGTTTCATTTTTTGTAAAAAATTAATTACAGGTTGCTGTATTCCCCCCAGAGAACTTATTAACTGTGTCTCTCTCTCCAAAGAGTGCTTGGCTCTCATGAGATAAAGTGCCTTAGGCTAAAAGCTGCTGATTCCATTTCTGATTCATAAAGAAATTTTTTTCACTTATTTTTCTCCTCTCTAGCATCTTTCAGGAGTGGTAACCAACAGCCCTGCCCTGGGATCCAGGCTCTTGCCATCTCATCTCATAAAGGCAGCATGTGCTGCACAGGTGATTCTTCAGGGCTTGAGTTTTAGGTTAAGTACAAGGATTATTTTACAGCATATCTGTTGAATTGAAAGGAAAATTTCAAATTTACTGCAGACATTGGGACTGTAGGGAAACCTCCTGTTGCTTGATAGGGTATAGTTACTAAAAGGTTGCCCTTGGGATGCCACCAAAGTCCATGTCCTGGTGGCATTTTGCCATCAAGCCATTGTGGCACCAGGACCATTTAACTGAGTAATGAATTGTACAGAGGCCTGAGAGAGAGGCTGGGGAAGGATTGCTTTAGAATCTGCTTCTTTTTTCAGTTATGGCCCAGCTGACAACTGTCATCTCTATCTGTGTAGAATAATTAAGAAGGAAACCTTATGAACAATTTATGATGGCAGATAGAGTTTGTTTGGATAATTAAGAGACATTTCAGTGTAAACAAAGAGGGGTGAGAATTGATTGCATTTCAGATGAGAAAATAAAGAAAGTTGAAGTTCTGTGGGGTTCCAGATGAACACACTTATGGATGGGCTTATCAAGAGAGAGAAATTATTTCATCCTTAAGTAACTGCAGCCAGGCTGGCCTTGCTTTTTGGCTTTGAAGTGCCTTCAGGTTGTGTGGCCCAGTCCAGCTCCAGCCCAGGGTGATGTCACCCAGTGCAAAGGGGACAGGGCTGGTGTGTGTCCATGTGCAGCTCGTGCTGGGCCTGCCCTTGCCAGCACACCCAGCAATAGGGATGGTTTTAAGGCCTGTAACAACTCAGATTAGTTCTATGTATTCTTTTGCAGAGCTGGAATAGGTTTATGCACATAATTCACGGTGGGGCTGGAAAACATGTCCAAGTAGAGAAGACAGGCTGTTCCTGTACTTGCATTTGTACCTCTGAAGGTATTTTAGTATTGCAGAGAATTCATACAATTACAGTGGAAGGATAATTGGGTAAAGTTTTTCAGAAGGTACTGTTTGAATGCCATGGCTCATAAATTCAAAGAAATGACTTTAATTTGTTCTGTAAATGTGAATTAAAAGCTGACAACATATTTAGCATACACCTTTTTTTATTTGGAGTTTTGAAAACAAGTTGTCTTTTTTATTTTCCTGTGCTCCAGTGACTTGAGTCAGTCCCATTTTTACTTCCAGGTGGTGAAAGGGACCAACTGCTTCCCTCCCAGTTAGCTTCCATGTGCTGTCTGTGAGCAGAGGAGTCAGGTTCTTCCTTACTCTGGGAAATCAGCTTTTCTCAGTGCTAGAAATCCCCCTCTGGATCAGGATTATGATGCACTATGGAAATAAGTTACCTGAAAGTCTCTGAGCTTTACCTGCTTTCACCATCATGATGTCAGCTGGGAGCTCCTGTGTCTGAGCTGGTGTTCAACTCTTCTTTGTGCTAATTGGAAGGTCTGGGTTTAATTCATTCAGCACAGTGTGTGTCTCTCCAGTGTACCTTAAAAGAGCTTTTTCTGTAGGCAGACTCTGCCCTCTTCAAGTCCTGCATGATTGTCTTTCTCTGTAAGGCAAAGAGTGATCCTGTAAACAGTGTCATGACCAGCTGATTGTCTAAAGGCCCTGCTTAATTAAAACTCCCCTTTGTCTTTCAGACACCTCGAACATGTGAAAACTTCATCAAGTTGTGCAAGAAGAACTATTATGATGGAACAATTTTTCACCGATCAATCCGGAATTTCGTGGTAAGTATTGAAGCAACTCTGCCTAATGCACAGTAAGTGATGTCCTCAAGGGGTGTTTGTAGCTTATTTCAGTGTTTGCCAGAGGTGTGCATTAAATACACCATCAGAACTAGGATTGGCCTGACTTACTCACTGTGTACTTACTACTCTTACTAACATTGTCTCTGGCTAATGTTGTCACTTGGAGCATCACTGTGTTGCTTTTGGTGTTCCAAACAAAGCCTTTAGGAGGCATTGCCTTGGCAAGGCTCGTTATCTTCCCCAAGCTGTGGGTGATCAATGAACAGAAGGAGAGAAAGAGAGAGGGAAATGCTAATTTGGATAAGTAGTACTGTGGCTTGTTGAAACCCCATTCAGATGAAACTTTAGAAAGCAGCTGAATTTCTGTTTCAGGTGGTGGTACTTGGATACTGTCAGATCATCCTGCACTGGGTGCTCAGGCTTTCTCTGTGGAGGAGTTAGAGAGCACCTTGTGTTCCAGAACTTTGTCTTTCTTGGTCAGAGACCTTCATTCACATAGTTACAGTCCAGGCAGTTTGATATTGGAGCTGCCCTGTAACTGCCTTTCAGAGGAATGAACAACCTGATCCTGAAGGCACAGCACATCTTTCAGGGAACATCACTGGGTGTTACATTCCATCCTGTCAGCCTACAAAAAGCTTTTTTCCTTTTGACAGCACTGTGTATCTCAGTCCCCAGCCCAACTCTCCACTAAAGTTGTGTGTTGTTACTGTGACACTGGTCGTGTCTCGCTCCCTCCACTGGCAGGAGAATGTGGGATATTATTTCTGCAGACCTGCATGCACAGTGATCAATATCTGTGATTGGTTTTGTTGCTGAAGGATTGGTTTCACAAAAGGGTTTTTCCTACTGCAGATAATGAGTGGGATAAAGGGAAATACAGGTTCAGATACAAAAACCATTCCATATTCCCTCATTTCTTGCCTTCCCATCTTGTGGAGGGTTGGTAGCAAAGTGAAAAGCCTTTTCAGTTCCAAAAATCAGTTAAAGAGCAGGTTATGACTCAGCAGACAGTAAAAAGGGATCTGGTTAACCCATTGGAGGCTGGTTATTGCCTGTATTGACCCACAAGAGACATTATGTTTGTAAAACTGTCATTCTGCTCTCGGATAAGCAATGTGGGGAATTACAGCCAGCTGATAAAAGCAGCTCCAAGTCAGTAGTACTGGTTTCCTTGTAGCCAGCTTGTCAACATGACACAGAACAGAAGGGAGGAATTTGAGCAGAATTGTTTTTATGGTTTGTATTTACTGTGTTTCACACGGACACAGAGGTGACATTGATTCCATTTAATCCTGCAGATCCAGGGAGGTGATCCCACTGGAACAGGGACAGGTAAGGTGGAGCCGAAATCAAGGAAACTCTTTTCACTTCATGTGCTGTGTTGTTACATTTTTTCCAGACCGTTTGTAGATGGAAACTCCTTAAGTGATGTTATGTGGTGCTGTGTTTACTTTAAAGCAGAGGTTCTCTCCATACATGTTTATGACCATGTTGACTCTTTTCAAAATGTCATCCAGTTTACCCTTTAGTCTAAAACTTGGACACTCTTCCTGTAGAATTCTTGTTGGGTTTTTGCTTCCTTTTTCTTTCAGAAAAGAAATAAATGAGAATTATAATGATTTTACAGCTGGCCTTCCAGGGCAGGGCACAAAGGCAGAAACACATTCATGCAAAGTTGCTTTCAAATTCAGTGTTAATGAAATACTTGAGACCTGTCTCAGGATTGGGGAGTGCCCAGATACCATCTGTTCTCCCAGCCAGTTGCCTTGTATAGCCCAGGCTGCTCTTTTTCTAACTTTTAAGGATCACTGTTGCTGAATTCTTCTGCCTGTTCTGCCTCCCTTAGCTGGAGATGTGGTAACAGGAATGGTGAGGAGACAGAGCAGCTGAGGCTCCTCAGAGCACTGCCCAGCACAGGAGATACACCTGTAGTATCTCCACTGGCTGCTCTAAAGTTGCTTGTTTTGCACTTTTGCCCCTTATTTCCCCACCTGTGGATGTCACCAGTGTCCCCAGCTCCTCACCTGGGCCTGTGGGGTTCTGTGCATTTTACTGCAGTTTGTAAATGTGTCATACCAAGCACTGTCTTCTGTGTGTGCTCACAGGTCACCCAAAAGAGATCTTGCTGTGGTTGTTAAATACTTTGCCTCTATTTACCTTGTACATCACCTCAGTGTGAGCTGCCCAACAGCTTCTCCTGTAGTGTGTGTGATAATCAACCATTTCCAGACTTGAGACTAGTCAGAGGCTCAGTGTTTTGATGGCAAAAGCCCATTAACAAGATCCTTACCTTCTATGCTTGGACTGTCAAAATAAATGTGATCTGATTTTTTTACAAGGAAAGTTTCGTTTCAAATCCCAAAAGACATAATTAGGAACATCTTTTAAAATGAGAAATTAAAGAGGTGCCAGGAGACAGGATAGATTTAATGGGTTGACTCAGACACCTCTCACCCTTGCAGGGTGGAGTTCAGATCCTGCTGTGGAATGCAAATTAACTTGCTGGTGTCGTTCCTGTCCCTGTTTGTGCCAGTGGTGGAAGTGCTGTGAGACACAGTCAGCAGCTGGCAGAGGGCTGGCAGCACTGCTGCACTGGGGGGCAACACTCAGCTCCACTGGCAAAGCCAGCAGGAAGTGGAATGCAAATAAGCCCCAAACAATCCTCCTACATGTATACTTTTACTTTAAAAAAGGAGTCTGATGACCTCTAGTCTGTTCCATCTTGTTTTCCTCCTTGTCATTCTTAATTAAATAGGAATATGTCACAGACGAGGTGTCTTGCAAACATCTGTCAGGACCATTAAGGCTCTTACAAAATGAAAAGTGTGCACTCAAATAGACATGAACGTTGCAGAGTTTTAGAGCCTGCCTGCAATTATTGCAGAGTCCAAACAGAACACATGAATGAGTTTAATTTTTTTAAGACAGTTGGATTTTAGAGATCTGTATTTGATCACTTATTGAGTACGATAATGTCACAGGAAAATCTCATGGGCTGCTGGGCTGCTCCTGAGCTGTCATGCCTGTGTGTTTAGTGCCTCTTAACTGGAGCTGCTCAGACAGTTCACAGGGTGCAAACAGGCTGTCAGGGTTTGTTCCTGACTACCTGAGAGATCCGGGACACTTGACAGTGAGGCAGAAATTGCCCCTGTGTATCTCGAGCTGTGAGAAGGTGACCAGACCTAAGGGCCTGTCTGGTTGATGTTCTCTCCTTGGTATTCTCTGCACAGCAGCAGTGCCCGAGCTGGCAGATGGAGGGATGTCCTCCTGGGCTCCCCTGCTGTGAAAGTCTTGGCCCTCTGATTTGTGCCTTATTAATGTGATCACAGGCACTCACGTTGGGAAAGCTTTGGAGCAAAGCACTGGGGTTCTGTAGCTTTTTTACCTGGGGCCTGTGTGTTATTTGCAGGATAAATTCCCTTTTTATTTCATCTGGCACCTGGGAGGAATTTCAGTATTTCTTTGACTCACTGTTTCTTAGGAGGGGAAAAATAGATGCATCTTTGAAAGCTGAAACGACCATAAGATTTAATGGTCTTTAGAATAAATAACTTGACTTCTGTAATAGCAGGATAGATACAGAGAATAGAACAAGGCTTTCTTCCCAGATATCTCAGTTGGCAATAGGGAGGACTATTTGGAGGTGACCCTTTAAATGTCAATATTTTATACTGTTTCTGTTAGGCCTTTTGTAGGAAGACTTCAGAAAAAGCAGCTTGCTTTGTTTCCTCTTCCACCCAGAGCCTTCTGCTTTAACTGATGCTTTCTGGCTGAGAGGTTTGGGATTTTTGTTTGGTTGGGTCTTTTTTAAAAAAAACACCACCTATTCCAAACTGATACATGGGAGGTGCTTTAAGCCTGTATATATTTTTCTTCTGTTTATTTAATTATTGCTGTTCATTAGTCCAGGAACTAGGACAGGCATGTTCAAATATGTTCCCACCATTTGGTTTGTGTCATCTGACATTCATCCCATGTTCAGCAACAGGTTTGTGGTTGCAGCACCTCAGATGCTCAACCACTGCATTGCTGACTGAGCCCAGGACCGTTCGTGCTCTGGGTGGGTTTGGGCACACTCAGTGCAGCCCGACAGGAGGTTACAGGCCCTGCCTGCACAGGCTGCAGCTCCCCTGGGCTGGGTGTGCTTGTGTTTTGGAAGTGCTTCACAGGGGGAGAGGCCAGGCTGGTGGTCCCTGACTGTCCTGTTCCATGGCTCCCCTGGCTGGACAGTCCTCTCTGTCAGCAGCACCAATGCCCTCTTTGTTCTGTGTTCTTCAGCTCCCCAGTGTGTCCTTTCTGAGTCTCTTTGGGGCCGTCACAAAAGGAACCCTGAGCCAGCAGAAGAGAGGAGGACACCTGAGTGCTGGTGTTCAGCAGTTAACTGGGATGGAGGAGAGTGGAAATCAGCACTGAGGCCTCTGGGAGCTGAGAGACCACACTGGGAAAAGGGTGGGGAGCAGAGTTTGGCTGTGGCTGCCCCAGCTGTCAGGGACACAGCTCTGACACTCATTTGGAGGGCCAGACTCATTTTCCACAGCCTTCAACTCAATGTTTCATAAGACTACTGGGAGAAATTCTGTAGTGCTGCAGCAGCTTATTTCTTTTCTAACAAAATAACCACCCATAGAGGCAGCATTCAGAGCAATAAGCTGAGTCATGGTCATTCTTTGTAATGATTAATTATTTGAAAATGAATTTTAGATTTGTGATGTATCTCTTTTCCTGCTGTTCATAACAACTAAGTGGTTGAACATTGTGAGTAATTCTAACTCATGGTCGTGCAAGTGGAGCAGCTGCTCTGTATTTTCAGTCTTCCAAATAATAGAAGAAAATGTGTGTGTAGGAAAAGCAGGTTTAGTGTCCTCACCCTTCTGTGTGAAAAAGGGGAAACTCTGCCAAGCATTACATTTTCAAAGCAGCACAGGCATTTTTCATCCCCTGTGACTTGCAGCCTATTGGAAGGTCTCAGGAATCAGCCTGTGTGTGCCCTGTCCATCTGTGAATCCAGGAGGGCACAGAGGAGACCCGGAACAGCTGGGAAGGTCCAAGATAAAATCCCACTGGTGGATGGGAATTGCATTTTGGTTGGCAGCAAGAAGAGCTCCTCTGACACGTCAATGGCAAAGGACAAACTTGGTCAGTGCAATGTGATTTCCTAACAAGGCAAGATCCTGAACTGTACCAGTTTTAGAGCCCCTCTTCATGCACAACAACAGCTCAGCAAATGGGCAAGAGCAAAACTTTCCTGTTTCAAATGTACTCCTTGAGATTTCGGCCCCTCTGCAGACTGGGGTGTGGGGTGGGCAGTGCCACGTCCTCTGAGCTGAGAGCAGAGGAGCAGCTTCTGCCTGAGCTGAGGCTTTCATACTTGCCAAATAGTTGCAGAATCTCACTTGGAAAGCTCCACAGAAGTGTCAGATGTTATTATGTACCTCCTTGTTCCAAATGACAAGAAGAAAATTACAGAAAGTCAGCCATCATTTTTGTGAATCAGAGCCCTCCCACTGCCTTAGCACTGCTTAGCAATTTCTGTGCCAGAAAAAGGAAGGATTTATTTAAAATCACAACTGTCATGAATGATGATTCCCAGCCCACACCTGGCTTTTGGAATGCTACATTTCTGAAGCTTTAGGTGCATCTCTAAGCTTTTGGCAACAAAGTTGTACAAATTCTGTCATTTTACCTCATAAAATTTTTAAAAATGCCTTTAGTAGGAACAAAAACTACCAAAGAGCAATCTAATTGAGCTCAAAAAAAATGTGAAAATGTGGCTTTCTTCTGTAGAGTTGCTTAATGTGTGGTGGCTTCAGGTGTCAGTTCAGATCTGTTCACTGTTCACTGTTCACTGTCAGCACAAGGCGCTGCTACGGGACTGAACAACCAACCACACTCCAGTGCAAGCCAAATATGTCCTGCCACTCTGGGCAGCCATGGAAATTAGTAATGCTTTTTAAGAGCTGTGTGGTCTATCTTGTTCATCTCTGTGTGAGAATGAGTTAAACACCTCTTTAATTTAAGACTTTTTTTTAATGAAAAATGTGTGGAATTGTCTCCCAGTGTCCTTCAGATGTGAATCCTGGGTATCTTGGTAGGCACATGATTTTTGTTTTACAGAGTTGTACAGAAACATCAGGCACTGCACTGCTGAGGGGTCTGTGCCTAATCCCCACAGAGAAAGCCATGCTGGGTTTCAGTAATTAAAGAAATACAGACATGCAACTTGCCATCTTCTGGCTTGCTCCACATAGTCCTGCTTCCAGCAGATACTGGAGCCTGGAACAATTCCAGAGGTTAGCAGGAGTTTGACAAAAAGCACATTCAGGCTATTTTTAATTTAAGGAGAATATTTTGGGGTTTTTCTTTCTAAAAAAAAAATTCTCTTTAAATTATTGAAAACCCCAACAAAGCATCCACAATCATCCCCAGGCTGTGCCTGCACTGCCCTTGAGCGTCTGCACCGCCCTTTGCTGCCTGCTCTGCACAGACTCCTCAGCTCTGTCCTTCATAGGACGTGTGGCCTTTTAGGCAAATGCTGCACAGGCCATTCCCTGCTCTCGCTGCAGCTCCCGGGCAGACAGAATTAGCCCTGGAAACAGCTGTGTGGCAGACAGGGAGGGGAGCAGGGACTGGATCTCGTGCTGTAACTACCTGCTAAAATGTTATCACTTATTTCCAGAGAACTGGAATGAACCAAAGGGAGCCTCCATACATAGGAGATTAATTCTGACCTGCAGTGCATGATCCGAAATGAAATCATCCAAAAATAAATATTCCAAACCCTAAAGATCATGGCTCACTGCTCCTGTCTGCTGGCTCTTGGGTCTGGTTGGTTGTAGTGCCAGAAAGGGAGAGTCTTTCTGTCATTCACAATTTTTCTCTTTCCTTTTGAATTTTTTTCTGACCAGTGAAGGCTTCAGGCTTGATTCCACTGTGTTTCAGCAGCCTGACAGTGCTGTGATTCCAGCGTGGGAATCCCATTCCTGGGAGCAAATGAAGGGTGTAGCAGACTCAGGGGGTTGGCCACTTGCTGCTGTGTCCCATCTCAGGGGACTGTGCTTGTGTTGTATCCCGTGCAAGCCTCAGCCAGCACAGGCTCCCCCAGAGCTGGCACACTGTACCATGTGCCAGCCACCCACTGCTGGCAAAGATCAGCATATGGGATAAGCTGATGTAATTTACCTGATCTTAAAATATTCAGTAGCCAAGGATTGCTGAAGTAATCACTCCTCCACTCCTGGTTACAGAAAATCCCTACAGGGTTTGTCCCCTTTTGCCATCTCTTGTCAAACTGCAGAGCAGGCAGCACTCAACTCCATTAACAGACCTCCTGAACGTGATTAATTGGGTTTTTAAGAGGGTCAGTTTCTTCAAATGTCTCCCTCACTCAGTTCCACTTTCAGCTGTCCATATCTGACGCTTTGCTTTCATGGTATCACCTGAAACTCTGGGCTCATTTCATGCACTTCTGTGAGTTTTTGGATAAGGTTTCCAGCAGGAGCCTGTTCCTTCCTGGGCTTTATTTGCTGTGCAGTCCTATCATCAAACTGCTTCTCTGTGCTGTGTGTGCCAGTGGCCTCTGAGCACCACAGATCCCGTACGGAGCTCCTGCTTTGGAAGTGACACTCTTACTCCAGAGGGTTCCTGAGCCTGTCCTGCAGATGGACCAGTCCTGCTGCCTCTTTGGATAGTTGTGTTTGGTTTATTTTTAATACTGTCCTAAGGTGAAATACTTTTCATGGTTTGTCAAACAAGATTGTGGATTTGACTGTAAAACTATGACTCATCTCAGCCTTCGTTTTTCTTGTTAAGAATGATCTTGGAGGAAAGTGCAAATGAAAATGTCAGATCTGTCATAAATAATGTAAAACTGACAGCCAGGAGGAGAGCTCTCCCAGACCCTCTTGCTGTCCCCAGGCACAGAAAAGAAAGGAGTTTGGGAGGGCTGGGACTGGGGTTTGTGCAGTTTTGTCATCCTTGTCTCTTCATTGCTTTGAAGTGTTCGCATCATCCAGGTATCCAGTCCAAAAATCTAATTTTTGCCTTTTATTTTGGAGACCCATGTGTCATCATTCTGCACTGTTTAGCTGGGAATTGAGCATTTCAGCTTGCAGTTCCTATTTGTCATTGATTCTGTGAATGTATTTCTTCTCCCTGGTACTTTATTTCTGGAAGCAATGCTGTATCCAGAGTGCAATTAAACTAGGAATTCTTTGCTCTGTGTTTTGTCAGGAAGCCAATTTGAAAGATTTAATGTCTCAAAACAGAAAAATTATGGTGGACCAGCAGTAAAAAATTAAATCCTGGGCAGTTCTTGGGCACAGGACACACACAGAGAGCTGCTGATACCCAGTGTGGGCTGGTGCAGCTGACAGGGCGAGGGCACAGAGTTGTGCTGCCAGTTGCAGGCAGCAGATTCCAAGGTGGAGCTCAAATGCTGGCCCAGAGATAGGGCTGAGGTAACAGTGGGTTACACACACGGGGATGGAAGTGCAGGAAACCTTGAATTTAATGGCAGGGCCTGTTGCAAAACACAGCGGGACACTGATGAAAACAAACATTGTTCTTCTGTCATCTTTTCTCTTCTCAGGAGGAGAATCTTACTGGGGAAAACCCTTCAAAGATGAATTCAAGCCCAATTTGTCCCACACGGGGCGTGGTGTTCTCAGTATGGCCAATTCGGGGCCCAACACAAACAAATCACAGTTGTAAGTACTCACCTTTTGTGCTTTATTGTTTCCCTCTGCACATTGTGTCTTACTCTGTGAAGAAAACAAATGACATTTTATGAGCTGCTCTTTACAGTCCAGTCAAGTGAAATACCCTGTCGAGTGCTGCCTATTGCAGGCAGGGCTACCAAGCTGAGAGCAAAGGGAAGCCCCATGGATTTATTATATCCTCATTAATTTGTCTTCCCTAGTTTTGTGATCTGAAGTTTTTGTTTCTGTCAGTGTCCCCCCAGTGTTACCCCATAAGATCACTCATCCCACCTCCACTCTGTTTAAATGCAGCCCTGTATTGAGCTTTTCCAAGGGGCTTAATGAAATTAAACACACACTCTATGGAAATGTTACTTCTTTTTAGTAACCTGATTTTAAATAAATGAAAACAGTTCTGCTCTGTTGAAATGTTTAGACCCAGACGTGGCAGAGTGCACAGTCAGGGGTTGAGAATAACTTGTTTTTCAATGTACAAAAGCAGAATGAGGACTAAAATGAGGAAAATATGCATAAAAAGCAGGAAGTAACATGAAGGAAATTTACAGATACTGAAGTTGCAATGTCCTTGTTTGTGTGTAACTTTAATAGTGGTGTTTGCCTGCAGTCCTTTGCAAATGTTCAGTGTCACTTTGAGCCAACTCTTCATTGGTTGCTGTCTAAGTATTGCAACATAAAAAGTTGGGGTTTATTGGGAGCAGCAGGACAGAGAGTAAGAGAGTGTGTGTGTGTACAATAGTCCCAGGCTTGGGACTGGGCAGGGAGGGAGGGGGTTCTTGGTGTTGGCCTTCACAACACTGTGTTATTATGGCTTATAAACTCTGCAGCAGTGTGGTTTGCTTTAATTAAGCACAAGTGCTTGTCTCAGGGCCTCTAATAGGCTTAGTTGCATTCTTAGGGCTCAGCACATGTTGGGCAGTTTGCAGGATCAAGTTTCTGTACAACTTATTTTGGATTTGAATGTTACTGCCAGCACTCGGGTGCTAAACTGGGGGAGAGGAGACACTTAGAGAAAGGGGATTCCAGAAACAGACCCTGAGGGATGTGCCATACTGAGTCACATTTGCTGCTGTAAATGTCATTGTATGGTCCCCTAAAATTTGCAGATGAGATATGAAATGTCTTTGTATGCAAGTCCTTCAGAGACTCAGCTGCCTGTATTTATAAAGCTCCCAGGCAGCACTTGGGCACTGCTGGCAGCTGCTGTGGCCTTGGGAGGTGTGTGAATAGCTGTCCCCACAGGTGACAGGCAGTGCAGGGCAGTGGGAGCTGGGTCCCCTCTGCCAGGTGATGCTTCAGCAACACTCAGGACTTCTCTGGAGTCATCCTGAGTTGCCTTAATTCTGTTGTCCTTAATTGTATTTTGACTGCAGTGATGAATCAGAAGCTTTCTCTGTGTAGTTGCTACTGCTCAGCTGCTTTTTTATTACAATGCAACATGACTGACCACATGGTGGGTTTAGGTATTGGCTCTCCAGGAGTCAAGTGGTGCCCTGTGTAGGAGTTTGCATCCTGCACAGCATCTCCACACTTTCCTCTGTGTCTGGCACATCACAGCCCCTCCTTTCTGCAGTCATGTAACTTCCTGAGGCAGTTGCTTATATGGAAAAGTGCTTTTGGAATGCTTATATATTTTTAGCTGTCTCTTATGTAGTGCAACAGATGGAGACAGGGAGGGGAGCCAGCACTGCATGTCCAGCCAAGACAGGCCATCGTGGTCTGCAGACCACAGCGTGGAAACCTCTGTCTCATACACTTATAGTCCAAGTCTTCCAAAAAACCATCAAGCTCTAGAGAAAGGTTTTAGTAATAAAGATTACTTTGGATTTGTATTTAGTTCCCATGATAAAGTCTAAAAATACAGCCCCCCAAATAAAAGCCCCAAAGGTTTTGGATTTTCATTGCTTTTGCACTTCGCAGTGTCAAAACAAACTTGTGGGATGTTTGTATCTCAGGCACAAGTGTGCTCTGTCCAGAGGAGGAATGGGTCACCAACAGGTCACTTTAAGGGAAGAGAAATGGAAAAGTAAATATCCAAAAGATGAAAATGTCCCCTGGCAGAGACTGGTGTGTCCCAAAGCTGTGTCTGGTGGACACCAGCTCCCCACCACGCACCAGAGTGTCCTTCCCAAGCAGGATGCACATCTGCCTGCTCTGCTTCCCAGGGCCTGCGTGGCCAAGGAGGCTCAGATTAATTGTGGACTTGGTGCAATGCCCCATGCTTGGAGTACTTTTTAGGGATGTTAAGAAGGTGTAAAAATAAGAAATCAAAACTCCAGGAATCCAGGATGAAACCCCCAAAACTGAGGAGTGAAAGGGTGCTTGGTCAGCAGGGCCTCCCAGAGAGGAGCCAGAGAGGGAGGGGGCTTGTTTTCCTCCGAGAGCTTTTCCATATACTCTGTTTTTAAGCATTCCTGGCTGTTGCTGAGGGTCAGTGGGACAATCTGGTAACTGTTATGTCTTTATTCTTTCCAGCTTCATCACATTCCGCTCGTGTGCGTATCTGGACAAGAAGCACACGGTTTTTGGGAGGTAAGTGAAGGCTGTTACAGGCAGCAGCGTGGCAGACATGCTGGACTGTGTGTGTGAAGCCTGAGGAGCAGAATCCAGTGATCTGGTGATTGAGCTGGAGCAAAATCCCAGCTCTCAATCCAGTTCTCCTGGTCATGAGTAGGTGGGCAGCATGGCATCAGTGCCAGTCAGACCGTGCCTCTTTCCCCTCCTTCCAGCACTGTAAGTGCCTTAATTCCCTTCTGTGGGTGGCCCTCCAGGAGTCATGAACACAATAACCATCACCCTGTAATGAACCATGTTCATATTTGTGCCTGCTAATTGCTGGGACACATGAGATTACCTCTTCAATACTGTTCTCATCCTCTTGTGAGCCATCAGCTGGAAAATTAGTCATGACAGGACTGCTCTTCATCATGGCA
This sequence comes from Gymnopithys bicolor, assembly GCA_035041215.1. Lineage (NCBI taxonomy): Eukaryota > Metazoa > Chordata > Aves > Passeriformes > Thamnophilidae > Gymnopithys > Gymnopithys bicolor. Next base: position 6,281,713 of record JAWWLY010000036.1, on the reverse strand, counting down.
TGGAACATGGAGCTTCTGCATAGGGGTCTTTTGGCCCCTTTTTTTCCCTTTTATTCTCTTCCTTTCTTTTATTCCTGGCAATTATTCATTCCTTATAAAGAAGTGTCTTCTGAAAGGCTTTTCCAGTGAAGCCCTCACATGATACAGATGAAGGTATTTGTAGCAGAAGGTACTACAAAACCTGTTACAGTTTGTCCTTTGCTTCCTCTGCTGCAGGTACAGGGTATTTCCCAAAGTTCTGAACCAACCCCAGGAGCACAGCAGGGGGGGTGTTACTCACCTGCTGCACTGGTAGTTCCTGAGAATCTTGCAGTCCTTTTAAATGGAGATTTGGCTTTTTGCTTTTTTCATAGTTTTATCCATGTGGAAGTCAGCAATTGAAAATAAAACCAAGTGCTGTTTCCTGGGATGGGCTGCCATGCAATTGTGCTCTACAGTGAAAGTGATACATTTAATCCCATCTTCTTGAGGCAGAAAGGGCTTCCTTTCAAAGGCACTTCATTTGGGTGCTGGTAGTTCAGTACTTCAATAATTGCACTCTTGGAACTGTATTTCTTTTGTTCTTTCTCAGGTCTGTCTAGAAAAAGTCAGAGTTCCCATGTCATGTGGTGAAAGCAGATAAATAAGGCAATAAATAAGACAATTCTAGTACTAAAAGCTGAGAGCCAGTATATCCTTGGAGGAGTTACCTTACCCAGATCTTAAGACTATTTCACTTCAGCTGCAGTTTGAGTCCACCTTGCAAAAATCCCTTCAAATCCCGTGCAGTGATGCTGAAACCTGAGCTGGCCACCTCATCACACAGGACTTGGGTTGGGACAGCTCAGCTGAAAATGTGCCTGTTCCTCAGGCCTGGATCATCAGTGACCACCTTGCACAGCCCTCCAGGGGCCTTGCTGTGTTTCCCCAGTGGGCTCCAGTTTCACCACAGTTCACCAGGAGGGATTTGGAGGGTGGCTGAGCTCGCTGTGGGGCAGGGAATGTGCTCCCCAAAGCCTTCCCACCATTCCAGATCCCTCAAGCACCTCCTGAGCAGAACAGCTCAGAGGAGGTTTCACACTGTATGTTGCCCTTTAGAGAGGAATTACTTCAACCCAAGCAAATCTGGTTAAGTGTATAAAGCAGAGATTGCTGCAGTTTTAGCAAAGACTGTCTTAATTTGTGGATTGTCTTTGTTACTATAGAAATCTGAGCTTAGGTGCCAGAATAAAGAAGTGGGGCTGCTTTCTCAGCACTGGGAATATTTTTAGCTGAAATATAAAGGAAAAACTTCTTTAAAAGTAGTGGTTTGGAATCACATCTGGCTCTGTGCATGAAAACCAGGTGACATCTTCATATGAACACAGAGCAGGTGAATTTTACTCTGGTCTCACTTGCAGATAAATTCAAAGAGTGTAAGAAATTAAGATCCTGGGATTTATGTATTCCAGTTGCTCTGTATTAATCTGAAAAGTAAATTCTTGAATAATCAAATTTACCTTCAAATTTAATACAAAAGGTTGATGTGTGTAGCTCTTAAGATCTATATTCTGTTGCCAAAATCCTGGTTTCACCTGCATTGTTTTTAAAAGCCATAAAAGCCAGAAGGTGCCAGAGATTGTACCTCTGGTGGAACTCCAACTTCAATCTGCTATTTTGGGTCCTGGGTGATTCTGGGATTTGGTGACTGTGTCTGATCTGAGACTGTATAGCACAATAGTGTCTGGGAAGCATATCTAGGAATAGTATCTGGCTTTAGGAACAGAATGAACCCATGAAATCAGGATCCTTTGTTTCCATCAGTGTTAAATGGGATTGTGTTAATTGGCTGCTTACTGGCCTGTTGTGACTTTCATATAGATTTGAGGATTACTTATTTCTGTTAACATAAAAACCTAAATACTCTGATCTGAACTGTATTCTCAGCTATTCCTGTGTGGCTCTGGTTCATGTCACTGTCACACAGGTATCTTGGAGAGCACAGTGTGACCTGTTTGTGATTTGTATAGAACTTACCAGCAGGCTTTCCATGCTCTGGAGAGGGAAAAAGAGTGAGAGAGCAACCATTTCCCACTCCTGTCTTTGGGTTTCTGTGGTGCTGTGTGGGGTGGGACACTGGTGTTTCCTTCTCTAGAGCTCCATCTTTCTTATTCTTGTCTTCACTGGTTTGAAGCACAGCTTTTGCACAGGAGCAGCTGTGAATGTTGGATGTTTGGCTGCTGTTTGGAAAACAGCCCAGGTGTGGGCAGTGGGACTGTAAGGAGCTGCCCTGTGCCCTGTGCCCTGTGCCCTGTGCCCTGTGCCCTGTGCCTGGCCAGGCTCAGGAGAGGGGCACAGCTGGA
>JAWWLY010000036.1:6264129-6279292 GCA_035041215.1 Gymnopithys bicolor | reverse complement strand
TGCCCTGTGCCCTGTGCCCTGTGCCCTGTGCCCTGTGCCCTGTGCCTGGCCAGGCTCAGGAGAGGGGCACAGCTGGATCGTGTCATTGTGCTGCCCACCCTGGCAGGGATGAGGAGGGATGTGCTGAAAAGAGGGGAGAGAATCTGGCATGGATGGGGAACAAAAACAAAGGCTGTGAGAAGAAAGCCTTCCCTTGGAGGTGTGTTGCAGCCTGCACGGATTTCCTGCTCCAGCAGAGCTGCCTGGATTAAATTGGTAATTACCATTTCTAGTAGTTACTATTTCTCCTGAGTTAGAGAGTGATGTAATTAACATGAAAACTGACTGGTGGCTTTTCTGGGCTTCCAGCTCACTGGTAAGAGGTTTAATTTAGAAACTCAGATCATGCAAACCAGCCAACATGCATTTGCTCTGCACAGAGTGGATGAGAAGCATTTGCAGGGGACGAGATGCTGCGTGGGGAGGGTCCTCCTGCTGCTGCCCTGGGCTCTGTGTCTGGGGGCTCCTCCTTCCCCTGACACAGCTGAGGTTCTGCAGGAGCTGCAGGAACATTAGAGCCAAACCAGAGAGGCTCAGCTTCCTGCCTGGTGTGCTTTTAGGTGATTTAGATGCAAGCACATCCCATCTATGTTGTTGTTATGTTTTCTGTTATTCCAAAGGCTCACAGCTCACTTGGATCAGAGACCTGCCACACTTGCCCTTTATAGGCAGAATTGGAAACATCACCTCTGTGCCTGAGAGCTGTATAAGAAAGGAAACTCCATGTAGATACAGGGAAGTTGTGACAATGGCCCATTTCAGCCTCCCTTCCACCAACAGTTTACCCTTTCTTCAGAAAAAGAAAGCCCTGGGTAAAAATGAAATTACTTGGTGGGTGTTTTGGGGGATCCTGTTCCAAAGGTAAAGGGACACACTAAAAAGCACACATTTAAAATAACAGTGGAAGGTGATCAGCAGGAGGAGAGAAATGCTTTAGGAATTTTGGGTGAGATTTAGGACAAGCAGAGCATGGTGGGCTTGGAAATGAGCACAGGTTGCAGGTATGTGATGTGATAAAACACAGGGCAGTGAAGGGGGCAGAGAGAAAAGTGTCGTGGTCAGAGTGGCAAAGCCAGAAAGGATCTGAGCAGCTGATCTGTGTGTTTGTCAAGAAAAGGAAGTGGCAGCTGAGACAGGAGATGAGCACATTGAGGGCTTTCTCCTTGTATGTGGTTGCACATTCCTGCTTATGTGGATAACTTTTATGTCTCTTGAAGTTTCTGCTGCACATTCTTCAGTTCTCTTGTTCCCAGAAATAATGAACAAGGTGGTTTGGGAAACCTCAGACTTGGCCAAATTGGAGGCATCAGTCAGTATCTCACATTCACTCAGCTTAGTCTTCTCTTCCTCCCTTCTCCCCTTGCCAGATGCTTTTGTGGAAGAGAGTTCTTCCCTTGGATCAGTATCCCTCTGTATTAAGTATTCCTTAACCTGTTTAATGCTTTCTACTGCCATTCTGTGGAATGGAGCAGTGGAAGTAACTCTGTCCTTTGAAGTAATTGCCACTTAAAACAACTTTATTCAGTTACCCAGACACTGTTAAATAACTCAGTGTCTGTCTCCAGGTGCAACATTCCCTGTGTGATTTGCATCAGTGAATCCCAGCGGCTTCTGAGCTGGAAAACTCATGTTCTTCTTGCTCTTCTGCTTTAGTACATCTGAGGAATGGAGAAACTTTGACAGCAGAGGAGCTGATTCTGTGCAGGGAACCTGACCTAATTTTGCCCTGCAGAGTCTGCTCCCCAGACAGCAGGGTGGGAGTGAAGAGCCAGGTGGGAGCAGAAGCTGAGCCTCCCTCGGGAGCCGTGGCCATGTGTCCTGTGGCACACCAGGCCTGGGCTGTGGGAGCTGCACAAGGGCTGCTGGGGCTTCCAGAACAGTTGTATTGTCTCTGGAGAGGGCCCTGTGCCAGGTTCCTCTGTTGAGTGGTTTCTGAAAGCTTTTCTCCAAGTTGTTTTATTTTCTCAGCACCCTTTATTGCCATGTCTCGCCGGCTGGATTGAGCCCTTATGAGGGATGGAGATGCTTTGGCTGCATCCTTGTTGCCCCTTGGAATTGCTCCCTCCCCTGCAGATGGAGTGTATGCATAGAAAACATTTTGTCCTGAGTGTACATGTTTGTGCATGTCTGTCTGTTCCCTCTGTGTGTACCAATGTATGTTCTCCTTTTCATAAAAATAACCTTAGGGGCAGAATGTGCTTCAAAGCAGCAACGTTTCTTTCTAGTTTCTGTTTCTAGTTTAAAGCTTTCTTTTAAATAGTCCAGACATTGTTCTTGTATCATCCTTTGACCAGGAAACTCTCTTGTCTTGGACTGCTGCCATCCCCAGCATTGCATAAGGCTTAAGTCCTATAATTCTTTTCTAAACAAAAGTATGAGAAATGGGTCCACGTGTGAATGTCTGAGACTGCAGGGGAGATGCTTGTTCTTTGGGGGCAGCACTGACTAATGCCCAGTGAGACCTTCCCTGGCATACTGCAAATGCTCCAGAGCTTCCACTTGCACATCATGCAGAGACACTGGCAGTGCTTATGGATAAAGGTTACTGGTTTATATTAAGGAGCTTGGCAGGAAGTAAGATTTTAATAACATATCTAAATGTGAAATGCAAAGGTTTCCAGGGCTGACTTACCCAGTTTACAAGAAAACAGAATTGCAGGAGTGAGGGCACATTTTTGTTTTCATTCTTATGCCATCAGAAAAACCCCCAAACCTAAATGTACCTGCCTTGTCGTTCATGCTTAAATGTAATGCAACATTTATCAAGCTCCTCTAAAAATACAACCTGTCTCAGAGATGCTGAGCTAAATATATAGTTGAGCTCATCCTTTCCCTGTTCAACATCTACTGGAAGCACACAGCAAACCAAACCCTGGGTTTCACTGCCTGCTCTAAGGTAAATGGTGTCCTGAAGGGGTCACATCTTTCACTGTAGGATGTCATCTGAACATCTGTTTAAACCTCACTTAGTCAATTTAGGACAAGGCCTGTGTGGCACCCTACAGAAGGAATAGAGCCAGAAGCAGTGGGAAAGGTTAAGCCTGTCCCTTCCCTTGTCCCGTCCCTTCCCTGCTGGCTCCCAGCTTGGCACAAGTGGCACTGCACGAGCCAGGCCAGCACATGAACTGTCCCTGTCTGTGCCACGTTTCAGCACATGCACAGGCCCCAGAGGGGGATTGGCCTGAGTGTCTGGAGGCTGCATTTTCTTGTGCTGGAAACGATGTACAGACTTCCTTGACTATTAGACCAATATTAAATAATGGCTCTCTAGAGGTTTGGTTGGGGTTTTTTAATGGTTTTATGTACTGATCTGAGGGTCTTTTCTACATATAACTTGTATGGGCTCTTTTCTTGGCAAGATGTCCATGGGCTTTTCTTCTTACACCCTGAAAATGTGATGTGGGACAGGCCAGAATCCTCAGAACTCCTGTGCTGTGTTTGTTTCCTGGTTCTGTGAGGAGCAGTTGCTGTAAGGGATGCCAGTTCATGGGCTTTGGCACATTCTGTCTCATCAAACTGATTCCAGCACTGCAACATCATGAGATTTGACAACAACAACATGTAACATTTCAAGAGCCTGCCCATTCTTTGTCTCTTTGCTTAGATCAGAGAGAGCTCACAAACGCCTTTAGAGTCTGAGGCCTTAAGTTGAAATACTCGATTTTTCTGCATCCAGCTATGGATTAGTGTGTAGTCAGCCCTGGTTAGTGGGTAGTTCAGTTCTTACAGGATGGGTCATGTTTGCAATCAGGTCTTGTCCTTTTTGGATATTAATCTTTAGTGATGAAACACCAGCCTGATCCTGACAAAGCTCCCACGTGCTCCCTGAACAAAAGCGACCAGAAAATTATGTCCAGTCCCTTTGGCCAGAGCTCTCTCCTCTGAGCTGGTGGTTTGTATTCAAATCAGTTGTTATTTTTTATTGGTGTTATGGCAGTGTCTAAAGACATTAAAGTATATTGAGAGCTGACTGTGCTGACACTGTAACACAGAGATACTCTCTATGCAAAGTGTTGGAATGTGAAAAAAAGCAATTTTCCATTTGAGATACAAGAAGTGAAGAAGAAAAGAGAATGACACACTCTACAGGCATAACAACTTTGTCTTATTCCCCCTTAGCCCTTTACAATCATGTCAAAATAGACTGTTTAGGTCATTTACTGATGACCTGTGAATGCCATGTCTGTCACAGCCTTTTAAAATGTAGAAGTGACAAAATATTCCCAATAAATTTTAATTAGCATGGAGACTGAAGATCTGGGAGCATCACCAGAATGCATTAGGGCTGATGCTGTGGGGGGTCTGGCCATGGGCTAAGGGATTACTCAGTTGAGATTGCCCGTGCATGGCTGATCTGGCCATTTCAAATTACCAGAACCTAATTAAAGGAAAACATACAAGCAGATAATGAGTAGAGCTGTTGGCTAGAAAATCCTCCAATATTAAATCAGAAGTTTCCTTTGGGGCAGTTAAAATGCAGTGTGAATATATCTTAGGCTGGGTGTTAATCACCAGTGTTAGAAGTGAATCTGATATTGGCCGGGAGGGAGATTTTAAAATCGAGTTTTTGTAATGAACTTTCCCAAGTTCATGCAGGGTCTTCAGGCCCTGCACAACCTCCCCAATGTGCTCCCTCCAGTCACAAATGACAGGCTGTTCTAGCCTTCATACATGGGATTTAATTGCTCTGATTGCAGCACATCTGCAGGCCCCTGGGGAGGGAAGGCTGGAGCAGCACAGAGGTGTGAGCAGGGCCAGCTGTGCTGGGGCAGGTGCTGGGAACGCCCTCTCTGACCTGGCTCAGTTCACACTCTGTGATGGGCTCCATCCTTCTGGTTGTGTTCAGTGCCTGTCCCAGCCTGTGGGGTGGCACCGGGGGCAGTGGGAGAGGTGTAGAAGGTTGTTTTGTCCCTTGGACCAGCTGAGACTGTGGCAGGTGAGAGCCAGGGGCCTCTCCCGGTGCTGGCTGGGCTGAATCCGTGCCAGGACTGGGCAGGGCTGGGAAGCAGCTGGAGAGTGAGATATCCTGGGACACGTGTGGAAAGGTGACTGTGAACACAGTGTGTGTCTGCTTGAGGCACTGCTTGTTTCTTCGATATGAAAGCAGAGTTGGGTGATCAAACACTCCACGTATTTCACCAGTTTGATTTTTTTTCCCCCACTGGTTTCATTTAATTTGATTTCCCTCCATTTCATCTGCCTAGCCCTTGGCAGCCTACCCGTGCTGGTGTCCCAGTAATCCCAGCAATCCCAGCAGTGAGACTTCAGAGCAGCTGCCCCTGTGAAGGCTGGGGGATTGCTCTGGGACTGTCCTCGCTGCTGAGCTCCCAGGCTGCTCTGGCTGCAGGAGCAGTGTGTGGGGAGTTAGGGCTGCTTCTCCTTGTCCCACAGCCATCAGTACAAGCTATATTTTTGTTTCCTGGCCATGTGGTTTGGCTCTGCTAAAGCAGATGTTGTCCAGCAACAGCCTGCCTTGCTAATGGATCTGGATCACTCAGCATCAACAGCCTGTCTTCCTCTTTATTTACTGCTCTTCTAAGAATAGCTGATTTCAAATTTAATTGGGGATGATGATGTGAATAAAAGTGTTAAATACCCTGGGACCAGGATCTGATCCCAGCAGGACCCCTCTGGAAACAAACTGACTCAGTGGTTCCTGTTTAAAATTAGATTTTGACACCTGTCAGGCAGTTTTTTATTGAACGTGTACTGTGTTCACCTCATACCGTTCTGGTTCCCCAACCCAAATAGCCACCACCTTCCAGAAGTCTGTTCCATGGACATTCCATGGACACTTATCCCTGTGAACCACATCTGTTGGCTCAATGATAAAAGGTTGTTTGACAGACTGTTTTCCACAAAACCTTGTTGATTGCAGTTACTTATTTCCTTTCTTTCTTAATCATGTCCTGTCTCCACTATTCCGTTATTTTGCTGGGATGGATGACAGGATGACAGGGTTATAATTATCTGGGTTATCCCCTTTATCCTTTCTAAATATGCTTTTCTGGAACTTTCCCATTGTTCCACATTTTTTTTAATGAACATCCAACACTTCAGAAAGCCTTCAGCCTTACACATTTTCAAGCAAGTATTTGGGTATATTGACTTGAAAGGTGAAAGGCCAGGGCTCTAATATCCTCCAAAGTAAAACCTGCAGTGAAAAGTGTTCCAGTATTACCCTGTGGCTGTGACTGGATGCTCTGCTGCCTTCCCACAGCCCTCCTGAGCTCACAGGTGTGATGTTGTGGAGCAGTGCTGTGCTGTCTGTGTTACTGTGTCAGTGCAGACAGCTCTGTCACTGCTCTCCTGCACTGCTGTACTTACCATCCTCTTTCTTCCTCATAACATTCTGCAGTCTGAGGTACAATTTAAAAACAAAGGGGAAAAACCCAACGTGTTCTTCATCTGGCTGGTTTGTGTGGCTCCCAGACTTTTGGACAAATGGTTTTGCTTTGCCTCTGAGTGTTTGACTTTTCCATGTTCTGTTTAGTTTAAAACTCAAGTCCCATATTTGAGAAGAAGTCCTTACCTTCCATGCTGAATGACATTTTCTTAGGTCTTCCAAATAGTTACTGATTTCCCATCCCCCAAACATGATGGTTTAAAATCTGCTACAGAATGGTCATAAATTAGCTCTGTTAAATGTAAGGGTGCAGGAACATTCTGAGTATGTTGTGACAGGTGGATTACCATGTCCTTCCTCTTTCAGGGTGGTTGGTGGCTTTGAGACTCTGACTGCCATGGAGAATGTGGAGAGTGACCCAAAAACAGACCGTCCCAAGGTACGTGTGAGGCACCAGGGGCTGTGGCCTTGCATGGCAGTGCTGGTCACCCCACTGGCACTTCTCAAAACCAAACCTGGGGGAGATGGCACAGCCCAGTCAGCAGATGGAATTACTGTTCTTCTCTTCTGCTCCCAGGAGGAAATACGAATTCAGACAACGACTGTTTTTGTTGATCCCTATGAAGAGGCTGACGCACAGGTGAGGATGGTTGGCTGGTTGGTTGTGTTACTTGAAAGGCCAGAGCTGTTCTGTGGAGAACTTTGTGACTTAGTGCCTTCTCTTCGAGCATGGGCAGCCCCTGGCCCATGTGGTTGCCAGCTAAGGGTGGCAGGTGCCACTGAGCCAGCCCTGTGTGCCAGGATCACCACCACTCTTCCAGTGCAGTTCCTCCTGCAGCTGAGTCTGGCACCGTGCCCAGGCCATCACACTCCCTGGGGCCTCCCTTAAGTGCCCACAGCAGCTCTGGGTAGCTGCAGGTAAGAAGAAAGGAATCTTCCTGTAATGGCTGCAGACAGCCTGTTTGCAGTGGCCCTTGAGGTCTGTCTGCTGAAGCCTCTCCTGTAATCACAGCGGTGCTGATTGCTGGTTTAAAGTGCTTTAGAGCTTCAAATTGTAGACATTTTCTCCTTATTCTGCACTATCTCTTGGAACAGATTGCACCCTTTGCTTCCCACAGGTTGCTGCTGAAAGGGAGAAATTTCAGCAGGAAGAAGAAGCAGCCAAAGCAAAAGCTGAAGTGGTCCCACCAAAGAAAGAGGTCCAGGCTCCTAAAACTTACCGGCAGGGGATTGGAAAATACATCAACATGGCTGCAGCGTGAGTTCCCTGCCCTCCTGCTCTTTGCTGAGTGTTTTAGGTTCCTGTCCTGCTGGATGCTGACTCTGTTCAGTGCCACTGCTCAGATGTTTGGTTTGTGCCAGCAAAGACCCTTCATGTAGTCCTAACAGTCCAGAGCTTCCCTTGCTTCTGTTGTCAAGATTACAAGTTAACTGAGCCTTTCCTTTAGCACTTGAACGTGACCAACTTGGTCTTTAACAGCATGTGCTGACTTCAGAACTGTAGCTACATTTCCAGAACTCAGAAGTCCTTGAGGAACTGTACTGTGTCACTTCCCACACTATCTGTTATCCTCTTCCTCTTCTGCAGCTATTTCTGAAGGCCATGGTCCTACAGATGTTTCTCTTTTAGCAACTTCTCTCCTGCACAAAGTAGTTGCCCTGAGCCCTGTCACTGCTGCTGTGGTTCCCTGGTCAGCCACACCAACAGCTGCAATGGCTGGCAAGGGGAGCAGGTTCCCAGCCTTGCTGTGGGAGCACAGGGTGTCTGGGGAGTAGCTCCAGGGTACCCAGCTGGTTGGACAGGCTTCCCCTACAGCACCTTCTCTGAGACACCCTTTGTAGCCCTGTCAGGACTGGGAGCACTGCTCTCTTTGCTAGGGACAGCACAGAATCCCAGTTGAGCAGCAGCTTAGCTGCTTAGTGTTTTGGAAAAATTCAAATAAATGCCTTCCTCTTGATTTTTAGCAGACGTCTCTGAAAGCATTTGCAGAAATGCTGTTGCCTGTCTGCATAAAGGCCTGTATTTATGGATACACAGATCTGGGCAGCTGTTTAATCAGCCTGTGGGTGCCTCTCTGACTTACAGACATTTGCATAACTGTGAGAACAGAAATATGTTGGCCCAGGTAGGTCAGTTTGGTGTGTCAGTAAAATGTTTCAATTGCACAATATTGCTTGTCCCTTAAAATATGTTCAGCTTAAAACTGCTGACACGTTGCACTGTATTCACAGAGGAAGCCTGGGCAGAGCCTGTGGCTCTGTGGAAAGGACCAAGAGTACAGAAAGGACTCTCAGTCGTTGCAGCCTGCCTGGGCACTGGGAGTGTGGTCCATAGCAGCCCTTTGGCAGCCTCAGGGTTCTCTGCTCTCCCTATCAGCTGCTGATCCCTGACCATAAAACCAGAGCACAGAGCTGGCTGCACAGTGTTTCCCTGGGGTTGCAAACTCTGCTCAACAGAGGCTGATAACAACAGCAGCAGCAACTGCAACAGGCTGGCCTTGACAAACAGGAGAAGCTCACCCAGCTGCTTTACACCTAATTCCCCATAAACCCTTCCACTGCTACAAATGCAGGTGAGAAGGTGTGGGAAGAACTTGTGGCTCGTGATTTCCTCGTGGCCATGCTAAAAATGTACAGCTGTTAAATCTTCACCTTCAGCCTGGAGAACTTAATGTGCTTTGACCCCATTCCTGGGAGCATTCAAAGCCTGGCCCAAACCATCCCCACAGACTCACCCTCCCTCCTTTTGGGCATGCCAGGGGCTCCCCTCCCCAGCCCCCTGCAGTCCCCACGTGGGCACAGAGCTTGCAGTCCTCTCCACTGACAGGGGTGGGCTGGCTCCAGTACAGCTGCTGCTGGGACAGAGCTGGCATCCAGCTGCCCTGGGCCCACTGAGCAGTAAATAGTGCCTGAGAGTTGTTTTGGTTTTGGCTCCAGGAAGCGCAGCGTGGAGGAGGACGGGCCCTCCACCAGCACAGCTGCGAAGAAAGAGAAGAAGAGCTCCGGCTTCGGGGACTTCAGCTCCTGGTAGCAGTGCCGGAGCCCAGCACTGGGGCAGCACAGCCAGAACAGAAGAGGCCTCCCACGTGTCCCCAGAGAGCCCCAAAGACAGCCTGTCCTGGGCAGGGAAGGCACCGACCTGCCCTTCCATGGGAGAGAAAACTGCTGCTTTGTTGGGGCTGCTTAATGTGGCTTTGTTTTCTAGAGAGCTCGTCCCCCCTCTGCCTCTTCCTCGAAGGCCGTTGTGTTGTTGTTTTGTGGACAGGGAGCAGCCAGCCCAGCTCCCCAGGGATCAGCTGGAGCCTGTCTCTGCATGGCTGGCAGCAGCCCAGGCAGAGCCCAGCCCCACAGGACACGGTGGTGAAAGAGCTCCTTTTACAGGTAATCGTTCCCAAACCAGCCTGGTGTGCCAAGCAAAGGAATGGATTCATGTGCTGGGAAGCACCTGTGCTGCTGTGGGGCTCTGTGCAGGGGCTGCCCCTGTCCTGCCCTGCCCTTCCCTTCCAGCTGCCTCTTGCTGGTTCTCAACAAGGACCAGTTTTGTCTCTTGCTTCTCGTGGGCCTGCTGAGCTCCTGGCTCTGCTGGCTGCTGTCAGTCTCCAAAACCAGCCCTCTCTGTACCCACTGAAGTCTCCAACAGCCTGGGAAGCTGCAAATCCGGGTGGGGAGCCTGAGCCTGGGGTTGCTGCACCACTCATTCCTCCCCGTAACTTCCCTTGCCCGAGCCACTGGGCAGCCAGAGGGGCCAGGATGTACCAGCTCACACCTGCCCTCGGGCCCCAAAACTACAGCCTGGGGCAGCTGAACAGGAATAGAGAGAACCATCCCTGAAGCTGCTGCTTGCAGGGGAACAAACCCCACACAGCCTACCCTGACATCAGGCTTCCCATCACTAGGGAAAAACATATAACATACCTGACAGGCACCTCAGATATTTCCATGGCATACCCACAAATTATTAGGAATCTTAATAAAGGCCTTATGGGGTAAAGATGTATCAGCCTGTGAAGTTTTAATCCCAAAACATCTGTGTGTTACCGTCACTTAGACACAGCAGGCCAGATCCTGAACGTTACTTTGCAGTCCATTTTAGATGTTTTTAGATAAGAGAAAAGCCCTCCCTACCTCTTGTGTGGCTGAGGAGAAAGTTTTGTAGTCCCCTTCAGAACAACACATTTATATGGATGGTTTTATGGTTTAAGAGAAGACTCCATTTCTATGAAATTGCTGTAAAAACTTTTGGTAAAGTATTTTGCATTAAATGATTTTATTTTCTTTTGAGTGCTTGCCTTCAACTGTTCAACTGTCATTTCCAAGATCATGGCATTGCAAAGTTGATTGTTGTTCAAGGAAATGATTCATTCCTGCTTTGTAAGATGCTCATAAGGAACTCTGGGATCTCTGCGGATCTGATTCCATCTTGGTTAACTCATAGGAAGTTCAAACTAGTTTGAAAGAATAGTGGGGGGGGGTGTGTGTTTTGCAGCATTTTGGAGCATTTTGGAGTTTGAAACAACACATGTCAGATTACTGGAACAGGGGATATGATGGTACTTTCCTAAAGCTGTGTTTCTTCTGTCTTATTGGAACCTCTTGCTTCTGCTGGGCTGGCCTTTTCGTGATCAGTTGTTATTGATCCCTTCTACCTACCTTGTACTCAGCACATTTTTGAGTCATCAAGTTCACACTCTTGCTAGAGCTGAAATAGTCTGATGAATTCATAAGGGTAAAATGCTTTTTTTCTACTAGATTAAGATGGAGATTCTTATAAAAGAAAGGAGCTTTTGATTTCCAGGAAAGCAGCAAAGGTGTGGCAGGGACTCCCATTTCAGCGAGTCCTTGCTGGAGGGGGATACAAGGGGCAGTTTCCTGTGGCTGCACCGAGAACTGCCCCTTTCCCTTCCTGCTCCAGCCTTTTGGCAGAGCTCAGTGCTGTCCATGAAGGGCCACTGCTGTGCATGGTGCAGGAGTGCTGCCCTTCCAGCACTGCCCCTTTCCTTACCATTTCCCACCAGAACATTGGACCCAAGAGACAGAACAATTTCCTGGCTTCTAGGAAGGGCTGAGATGACCCTTTTGCTCCAGGCAAGGGTGAAGCTCTTCAGCCACCACTCACTGCTGGACCTGGATCCAGCTCTGGCTGGGCTGCAGGTGCTCTCAGCTGCTGTCAGTGGCTCCCAGGCTGGGGGACACTGGCCCTGGCCTGTCCCCAGGGGTGTCACACAGGGACACAGAGGCTGAACAGTTTGGCTGATGTGCTGTCAGCAGCCAGGCTGGGGTTTGTACAGGGAGCTCTGTGGAGCACCAACACCATCACTGTCTGGGCAGCCAGACCCTGCAGCGACGTTTTGTCCTCTCTGCTCCATCCCACACCTGTACTTTTGTGCACTTGTCACTATTTTTTAGCTTCAACTTGTGTTCCAGTTGTCCCAATCCACAGGGAGAGTGTGACACCAGCTCTCCTCTCAAAGGTGGCAGGGGCACAAGGTGGGTGCCCAGAGAGCAGGGTGGTGTGCTGTAGCTCTCATTTTTACAAAACCTGTCTCTCTTTGCAGGGTGACTTACAGTCTCCACTACCTGAGCCAGGAAGAGGGAAAGGAGGCTTTACTGAAACCTTTTCCCCCTTCTGTCACTTCTTCTCCATCAAGGTTGGTATGTTAAGGGAATACCCAACCAGGTCCTGCCATGGCCAGAGGGGTTGACAGGAGCTGTGCAGCCTCACTGCAGGAACTCACTCCTGGGAACTGCTGTGCTGTCTGTAAGCACATTTTCACATTCCTTGTCTTTGACACTTTTCTAGTAAATGTGCTTAGAGAGAAAAAGTAGGATTTTGACCAGTAGCTGGAGTAGCTTTTGTCTGGCCTTCACTGGAATACCACCAGCACTCTCACTTCACACTGCTCCATACCTGAGTTGTTTTGCTGACAAGCACTGGGTGACCAGTGAATTCATGTGAGATATGGCACCACAGCAGAGCCACGAGCACCAAACACCCTTGAGAAGGTGGTGTGTGTGGTGGGGCTGCCATGCAGGACCACTCGTTTCCACACAGCCACACCAAGACAGGGCTCGGGGGGAACTTGGCTCTTCACTTCTGCTTTCCCTGGCAGGAATTCAGCCTGGCCCCTCAAGGACCCTGGTACTGTCTGTGTGGGAAACAGCACAGATTGAATAGCTTTTGAGCCAAATAGCTGCAATACTGTTACTGTGTTTACCAAGAGAAAAGGCCAAGAAATACCATTGTTCAGTTTAATTTTGCCTGTTCCTGCTGGTTTGCTCGGCTGCACCCCCTCCCGCAGAACCAGGAGCTCAGACTAACGATTGCTCTGCGTCAGCATCATGTGGTAGGTCATGGTGGTACCCATCTCATGGCAGGTCCCAAACTGAGCAGTCAAGCTGTGTTTGGAGGTCTCTAAGGAAATGCTGCTTTTCCCTCCAACTCCTTTCAGGACAGGCCCAGGCACTGAGTGTTCCCCAGAGCCCAAGCCACCCTCGGCCGTGAGGCACTAAAGGCCTTCTTGTTGAAACCAAGGACTGTGCTAAGCCTGTATGTCCCCTAGCAGGAAAACCAGAATGGACAGCAGAAATGTGAGCCACCAAAGCTGCTCTTTATCTGCCTGGTTCCTTTTGGAAGAGCCTGTGGTCCTGTGGGAGATCTGCAGCAGTGCCATGTCCAGTGGTGCAGGGCCGATGCCCACGAGATCTCTGAGTCGAGGCAGTGGGTGCTGCTGGCACTGAGGCTTCAAGGCCAGCGAGGTAAAGGTTGTCTTTAGAGATACAGGAACAGCTTAGGGCAGCTGCAGGTTTTATGGTTGTGTGTGGGTGGGCATGCACGGGGTTCTGTCTGAAAGCAGCGGGTGTGTGTCTTAACTGCCTACACAGTTGTGTCAAGGGATGGTCTTTGCTGCCTGAATCCTGCATGTGGGGGGCAGATGCACATACCAGGACCAGGGGCTCAGCAAAGCAGTGAAGGGCTCAAGTGCTAAATGCACCAGGTCATGGCCAAGCTGTTGGAAGGAGGAGGGCAGGCGGGTACTGGGGTGCCGCTGGCTCCACACTGTTGCCCTCACAGCCAAATGGGCACGGCCTCGGTGGGCACAGAGGGCTCTTGCAGCATCCCTGGACACACATGACCCCAGCATGGGCTGTGTCAGTCCCTTTGGCTCTTGTGGGGCCACAGGCATGGCCATGGCCACCCTGCAGCTGGTGAGAGCAGCTGGCAGATAAAGGCCACACTCGGACACTGGGCTGTAAGTATGAAACCTTTCTGGGATCCCCCAGCAGCCCCTCAGCAATGTTTGGAAGGAAGAGGATGTCGGAAACCTGGCACAGGAAGCAGCTTTTATAAGCAAGGGAGGGGATTTGCCAAACACCCCCCAAGTTTCAGCACTGTTTGCTTTGGAGAAGGCAAACAATCTCAATCAGACACAGGAAGGAGGCGGGCAGTGTCTGCCCTGGCCGGCAGCAGGTTACACCACACAGGCAGCCAGGGAGTTCTCACTTCCTCTCTTTCTTTGGAAAGTATTTGTTATCACAGCCTGGTGGAGGATTCAACCACCCTGTGCTGTGACTGAGGGGAAGGGGCCAGAGCCAAGGCCGTGCTCAGGGAGCACAGATGGATCCATGGCAGTGACATGCAACGTGTGAGCTCTGCCCCGGGTGTCCCATCCCTGCAGCCCACAGGGATCAGGAACCCGCTGCAGTGCAAGGCTGGGACCAGGCTGCAGTGCCTGGAGGGACAATGGGGTGGCATCACCCCCTCTTGCTCTGCCAAGCAGCCACCAGTGTCCACCTGCCCATCCCACATGCTGGCTCAGGCCACTGACCTGGCACAAACAGCCAGCAGTGGGTTTGATTCTTGGGCCTTGAACCCTGCAGCAGAAAACCACAAAATCAAAAGAGCTCGGTGGGTGGATGGGAGGGGAGAGCAGAAAGGCTCCCGGTGGCATCAGCCCTCTGGTGTGAAAGCCACTGTGACAGCTCAGTCACTTCCCTGCTCCCACAGCCCCATCTCCCACACATCCTCGGGGCAGCCCAGGTGGGTTTGGGTTAGGGTTAGGGTTAGCTGTGGCTGCTGGAGCCCAGTGAGCAGCAGTTGTGGCCATGCAGCACCATGGCTGGGCACAGCGTGTGTCCCACACTGGGTGCCGTTGCTGGGAGGCAGCTGGTGAGCTCAGCACTGATGGGCCCACGGGCACAGCACCGCTGCCCACAGCCCAGAGAGTGCGTGGGAACGTGCACAGGGATTGTTAAACAAAAAGCATGTTGTGACCATGGGCTGGGGCACCCCATGGCCCCGTGAGGGACACACCCACTGAGGGGACATACAGCTGTTTGGGACAAAGCTGGTGGTGATGTGGCCATGGGGGGAGAGCTGAGCCCAGGGGACACTCTGCGGTGAAGCCACAGCAGGGCTGGTGGCCTGACAGTGTTTTGCTGCAAAGCCTGAACGCACTGACGTGGCCCTGGGGCACAGGCCATGGTGGCTGCAGAGCAGGGGCCGCACACGGTGCCGCGGTGAGGCCAGCACTGACTCACCCTCCGCTGAGCTCGGCCCGGTGACCTCATCCTCTGGAAATAGCAACTGAGGAGGAACCATCGCTGTCACCAACATAGCCATGCACACACACAGGCCCTGCCTGCTGCCTGCACCCAGCCCCAGCCACAGCAGCTGGCTGAGCTCCAAGGCAGGAGCAGCCTCTCCAGTCAGCCCCATGCTGGAGCTGCTCCTCACAGGACAGGACAGGACAGGACAGGACAGGACAGGACAGGACAGGA
>JAWWLY010000036.1:6237477-6254890 GCA_035041215.1 Gymnopithys bicolor | reverse complement strand
GACTTGGGGGAACCACGTGGGTCTCAGCACAAGGGCAAACAAACCCCTGTGGGTTTGTGCCCCAGGACACTGGGTTACACTGCTGGGTTTTGTGAGTTGAGAGCAATTTCTCTTTGTGTCAGTGTATTTATGGTAATATCTTTCATTAAATTGTAACCCTGACTTATAATCTCTCCTGGGGTGGATCCATTTCTCCTGCTGGTTTATCTTTAAACCAGCACACTGTGCCAGCCCCACATCTGTCCTGCCCCCCCACACTGGCCTTTGCAAAACAGTTTTTTCCTTTCCTACATTCTTGGGTGCATTTTGGAGCTGGTCAGGACAAGGCAGGGCACAGGTTAAAAGGAGGGACATGGAGCCAGACAGATGCAAAGGAGGGAGGATGGGGAAGCAACAGGGGCACTGGGCTCCACAGGTTGTGTGAGACTTCCCAATCATTGGCTAAACAATATTAATAAGGGGACAGGGATGGGCAGAAAAGGAACAGCAAAATGAGGCTAAAATATAAGGACAACCACGAACAGCGCAGTGAGAAAGCAAAAGCCTTGGGGAGGCTCATCTGGTCTCAGTCAGGGTGCTGACAGGGCATGGGGCTGCTCCAGACCCTTTGGCCGTGGGAGCTCGTCCTGCCATGGAGGAAACCACTGACACCAAAGGGTCCCACACAGAGCACACAGGACACACACAGAGCACACACACAGCACACAGGACACACACAGAGCACACACACAGCACACAGAGCACATGCACAGAGCACACACACAGCACACACACACAGCACACAGGACACACACAGAGCACACACACAGCACACAGAACACACACAGCACACAGGCCTGACGAATGAAGAGCCAGCTCAGTAAAACCCTGAGTTCAAGACCTTGGGGCCCCTCAGAAGGAACAGGCTAAATAAAGAAACCAAACACACTGTATTTACCATTTGCAGATGAGCTGCTGCAGCTGTGCTTGGGATGGGGAGGGGAGAGGAGATGGAGGGGGCTTTTCCTGGAGAGATGCCCAGCTGGACACATCCCAAGGACACCAGCAGTGCTCAGATATTCAGGGCTCTCACACACCTCATTTCCCAAGTTCTAATAAACCTTCCCCCCGCCCCAGTCCTGTGTTGGTATCAGGAGGTGTCCTGGTGCACTCCCTGCCACTCCCACCACGGTCTCAGTTCTTGCAGACCTGGGTCTGGTGATGGTTCTGATCAAAATGGCTTTGCAGAGCCCGAGGTGTGGGGGGGATGACAGGCCCTGGGGCACAGAAAGCACTGAGCTCCCCACTGCACCCTCTCCCAGCTGGGCAGGGACACTGAGCTCATGGCACAGCCCTACAGACCTGCCACCAAACCAATCCTCAGGTGGGGCTCAGCCACAGCATCCCCTCCACAAGCAGCCAAGACACTGTTGAGCAATGGAGACAGCCCCCACCAACCCTGCAGCATCCTCCAGCTGATCTCTGGGAGCCAGACCTCTCCAGCCAGCGCCTTCTAAACACCACCCTGGGATGCCGAGAGGCTCTTTGAGCTCCTGTGACAGGAGATTTAGCAGCCCATTGCCTCGCTGGTGCCTCCTGCCTGAGTACAGCCGTGCAGGGGGACGCGGCAGCGCCTTCTCAGCGGTGAGTTTAATTTACACAGAGGGATCCCCCTTAATGCTGCAAACATCAGGTACCTGCCTGGTGGCCACACACATCAGTCGTGTCACCCCACCTGCCCAGCACACCAGGTCCTTCGGGAGAACCCTCTGGGGAATGGTGGGCACATTCAATTACCCCCCACCTCTGCTCCTGTGAAACTGCCCCGAAAGCTTGGACTGTCCCGAATGTTCGGGGCATTCCTATCCAATTTGGAAGTGATCAGACAGGAGCAGGTATTGCATTTGTTTCCAGAAAAGCAGAGATTGCCCTGTCTTCAGAAAATACCAAATTTGAGCTGAGGTTGTGATGAATTTCTCTGCAGAGGGGCCTTTGGTGAAGTTCGGCTCGTGGGGAAGGTGCAGCCGGGGCTTGGCCTCAACCCCCATCACAGAAGTGGCTCACAGAACACACGCAGCTCGTCCTGCCCACACGAGCGTGGCCATCAGTCCCTGACCCAGTAAATGCTGGAGCCAGCAGGAGTTTCTAATAAAGGCCTGGGGATCGCAGCCTGTTACAGTAGGGGCAGCTTTGCTGGATTAGAGACCTGATTAACAGCCACGGGGCAGATTAGAACTGGCTATTTTGAGAGGGGGTTTCGTAGCGGGCTCTGTGTAATCGCCAGCCCCAGCGGGGCGGTGTTACCCTGCTCGGGCTGTGGAGCCCCATCCTCACTGTTTGTGGTCGCTGCAGAGCTCCCCCCGCTGAGCACGGCAATACACGGGGGAGGCGGATTTACATGTTTTAACTCTGAAACACTGAGCAAACAAGGGGAGATAATCATTAACTGCAGGAGCTGTTAACCTTCCGCGTGAGTTTGGGCCAGTGAAGGGGAGGTCTCTCAGAGCAAAGTCTCTATTTTAGTAAACATTGAAAGAATGACGTGGAAAGCTTTTGTTTTTGTATATTATGAGGGGGCAATTAAAGGGCATTAATTTGTGTCTCCAGCCTCAATGCTGTGAGAAACTTCTCTTTACAGAAGAGGGGGAAAGGGGCAAAAAGCAGCGTTAAAACAAAATCCATTGTCTTCATCAGCCTGGGAGAGGAGGAGCAGGGGCAGTAAAGAACAGCATGGCAGGAGGGCTGCAGCTCATACCTGCTCAGTTACTGCTGATTTTCAGGCCAAAGAAATTGCATTTAGACCTAAAACTTGCTGCAGGAGCTTAATCAGTAAAGCAGCGATAGGTGAGGAGCAAAGGGCAGCACCTTGGACTCTGCCCTTCAAGGTTCAAGGGTGGCTCAGCCGCTCCTGGCACAGGGGGCACATCCAGCCAGGGAGGGGGCACGTCCAGCCTGGCAGGGGGGAGCACAGGGGCTCCCTCGGGTTGGTTCAGCACTCAGTCAAACCCCATGAAATATCAGCCTCCTGCTGACCACAAATGGTTGATGGTGCCCCTTGAGTAACACTTTCTGGAGGGGAAAGAAGGGGAACAACAAAAAGCAAAATGCTGCAGACTTTGCACTGTTATGGGTGCCATAAAAAAGTGGGGAAGTGAGGAAGGAGGAAGACAAAAGAAGAAGGAAGGGAAGATGATCATTTGACAAGCAGATTTACAAACTCACCAAACAAAGCCGAGTGTGCCATCCAGCCAGGAGTGCCTGTTTGACCACCAGTGGGAAATAGATGAACCCCATGAGGAGATTTTGGCCAGGAACAGCCTCGTGCCCCAGAGAGCAGCTGCTGGGAGCTGTGGGTTCCCCAGCCCAGCCTGGCTCGGGGCAGTGCACAGGAGGCACCACTCACTGCCCAGCACAGGTGCTGAGGTGGTGCCTGGGCCCCCTTCCCCACAGGGCACACAAAATGCAGCTTCATTTGCCATTCAACACAAGGCACAGAGAGGGACAGTTTTGGGAGGGGGCTGGAGTGTCACAGAATGTCATCTTTTCCCACTGATTTGCACTTGTGCTTGTTCTTCAGGGCAGGCAGTGAGAGCCTCACAGCTTCAGCCCTTGCCCGGGTGGCAGAGCCCTCCTGGCACTGCTGCCCCAGTGCCCCACATACCTCGCTCAGGGCTTTATGGAGCTCAGCACGTGCCTCTCAAAGTGGTTTCACAGCAATTCAGCAGCTCCAGATCAACAGATCAAGGGTTCACTGCAATAACATCAGCAGGTTTCCCCTGGCATGGCAGAGGGTGCATTAATGTTTGTTTGGGAAATATATTTGTTTAGCAAAGCCCCCCCAGCCCTCAAAGGGTGTTTCACAGCTGCACCCCAGCCCCCAGATGTAGCAATTTCCCCCGGGGCCAGTTGCAAAACAAGCTGCTCTGGCCCTTGGCAGCCCTGCTGCCTGTCACAAGATCCCAGGCTTTAGTGGGCTTTTAAAGAAGTTTTGGGAAAAAGTTTGTTTGCACAGGCAGTGGCACAGGGCTCAGTTGGGGTGTGTTTTTTTCCTTTTACTGTTGCACCTCTGTGTGTTTTTATATGATTCAGTACTAAAACATTTTGAATAATCTTTTCTGCAGAATAAAACTTATTTGATTCTGCTTTCAAATAGACAAACAGCTTGACTCACAATTGAGACACAGCTGATTAATGCCACTCAACCAACATCTAAACCCCCCCCGACTTGTACCAAAATCGGGCTGTTCAGTCCACTGGAGTTGTACCTGAACAACTGTAACAGAAATGTTTCAGGTGCCCAACACAGCCCTGTTGCTCTGACATCAGCTCCCAGGCCCACACTGGAAGCTTCTCTGATGTTGTAAAAATAACTTAACGTCCCCCAGGTGTAAAATAAACCAGATGATCATCTCTAATCACATCATAAAGGTGTTCTGAAAGTTAAAGAACATCCACAGCCTGTCCTGGGGGAACCACAATATTCAGTGTTGTGATGGACTTTGCACATACTTCAATTTCAGGATGCAAACTCCATTTTGAATAAAGGGCTGGTTTGGTCCTGCCAGTTTTTGCCTGAGCTAAAGATCACTGAAGTCTTTGGGGGCAAGAAGGAAAGTCAAGGTGTGCTATTTAGCACTAAAATGCAGAAATCAGACCATCTAAACCCTACCTGATAATTGATCAAACACTGTAAAACCTCTCTTGTCTGCTTTCCACAGCCACCTTTACCAAGTAAAATCTTTGGGCAATCAGGTTCATGCATAACACAAGCACAGACTAAAGTGCTGCAGGGATCATGGAGCATCTCAGCTCCTCAGCTGGAATCTCATTCAGCAATACCCTAGAAATGGATGAGCCAGACCCACAGATTAGCTCAGCCCCTGCCAGAGGAGCAACAGTTACTGCTCATCAGTTCTGTGGCTCAGCAGAGCTGCTTCACAGCCAGGAATTATTTGTCCAGCCTCAGTAAATCCACAGCTGCTCTGCTGGAAGGAGGTGGGTGGCAGTGGCAGTGCAGGGGCTCAGCTCGTGGGTCAGACCCTCTGGGGAGAGCCAAGGGCAGGGGCAGAGGAAGAGACAAAAAATGGGAAGCAACCCTGGTCAGGGGGTGAGCTCAGCTCCAGGGGTGACTGTGCTGCTGTCCAGCCTAACTGGAGGCTCCACATGCAGCTCAGCACCCCATCCACAGCCCCCCCTGTGTGTGGGGACAACCCTCAGCCAAGACCACTGCCCAGTTACCTGACAGGGGCAAAAAGACACCAAATGGAAGGTTCTCAAGCTTTAGATGAGGCACCTGCCCACCTGTGTCTATAGTCAGATCTCCTGCAGATGTATCCCAGCTGGTAAGACACAAGCCTGGAGTTCACATTTCCAGAATTATTCTGGTAACCCAACTGGCAGCAGTTGGTGTTTTTATGGTCCCTTTGCTACACCAAAACATAATGGGATGTTACTGTGAACATCTCAAATCTGACACTTCTGTGTTATTTTAATCTCTATTACTTTGATTACATCCATGTCAAGAGTTAGGTTTTTATACAAGGAATACCACACATCTCACAGCTCCATTTTATCCCTAGTTTTGTTGTCTGGGGTTTGTTTCTGATCTAGAAAGACCCTTATTTCCTGCCCCTAAGACAGCACTTGGAGAGAAGAAGGGGTAGCAGGGCATTTTCCACTTTCTCAAGATGGAAATACATTTGATCTCATATGAAGAGCATCCTCATCCCTTTGTGAGATTAAATGGTGGGTTATGGAAGAAGCTGCATAAGGTGTGCCCTGAATGACTTCTCTGCATCCTCAGGCAGCCCAGAGGGGTCAGATCTGAGGCACTGACAGGACCAGTCACCTGATCAGGGGAACTTCAGGAGTTGCTCCCACCCAAAGCAGAAGGAACTGAGGGAGTGCCCAGAGTGCTCCTCTGCTTGACAGCTGCCCAAGCTCCTGAAATAAAACCCATCCAACCTTCCTCCAGTTTCTCTCAAAGTTAGTTTTGGAGTGTGCAAGAGACTGACTCCCCCTGTGCAGAGGTTCCATTATTGGATCAAAATGGGCAAAAACTCTAAAAGTAGCAACACAAAGTTCTGTATTTTGGACAGGTTTGTGAAAGGAAAAAACCCCAAATGTTTCATGGCAGCCTTAAAACCACCTAAAAATGAGATTCAACCAATTTAGAAGTTTTTAAGAACAACTCAGGCTTTTCTCTCTGGCCTCGTGTCAGAGTAAACCAGGAGAGTTTGACTGGCCAGGAGAGAGAGCACAAAACCAACAGGTAACCCAACAAAACAATTGAAAGCTTTTATTGTGATACCTCAAGTAGATACAATATAGTGAACCAACAAATGATGTACAGTATTGCCAGGACAAAACAGCAACACAGCCAAGTCACCTGTAAAAGAAAGCCTTGTAAAGAGTTTAAGAACAATGAGGCACAACTCAACTTACGACTCATGCTTAGACCTCACACCACCTGTGACAGTCCTTGTACAGGAAACCTCTGCAGCGTCTGCTCCTTTGGCAGTCGGTGTTTGTTCTGCTGGTTGGCCTAGAACGAGTCTCAGTGAGGGCCAGGAAAGTGTCCAGAGAGTTTAGTGGTAATTTGAAGCTTCTTCCACTCAGCAGCAGCCCGGAAGGCTGGAGAAGGCTGAAGTTTGGGGTGTGAGGCTGCAGGTCCTGCTGTGCTGGGGGTGCAGGGACAGCTCCACAGGCCCCACTCCCAGGGGAGCAGCAACTGCCCAGCCCAGCCCAGCCCTCGGGAACTCCTGCCCTGACACCACCGGGCTCCGGGGGCTGTCACAGCCTCTGAGGCCGGTCTGGAATTCAAACGAGTTTATCATGAGCTGCACTCCCCTCCCTTCCCCTCCCGGGGCACAGCCCCAGACTGCTCCCTGCACGGGCCTTGCTCCTGGACAATTAACATGGAGCTATAACGAGCCATCCAACAGTTCACAACCAAATCTGGGTTCTGGCCCTTTTAACTGGCAGATAAAATTAAAATTACCAGACTGCTAAAAGCAGCAGCAGGGCTGGTTAGGTGGTGCATCAGCAAATCCTGCAGTGAGTTCACAGCAAGTTTGCAGCTTTGCAGGAGTTTTAGAGGGCCCTGTTGCCTTTTCTCCATCACCAAGTTACTCAGAGAGACCAGCCAGAGAACTGCAGGGTTTGGAGGCAGACTCAGAGTTCCAACCCCACTGTGACAGCCACTGCTTGGACCGACACTGACAATGTGTGGGCAGATTACGAGTCACACCAAATTGTCATTAATTACTTTAGAACAGGCGTGGCTTTAGAGGTTCAGTGGAAAAAGAAAACCCTTTCAATACATGTAGATTTTTGCCAGCAAATTCCTGTGCATCCCAATGAACATTTCTCCTAAGCCAGCTCATAGTCAGTTCATTTGGTCCAAGAAAAGAGCCAGCAAGAAACAAAAGGTTCACAAAAGCTTTTTGTTACAGTTTATAAAAAACAAAATACAAAATAAATGTTAAGACCAACAATAAAAATAACCAGTACAAGTAACAAAAGTGCTCAAGTTGGAGGGGAAGTAAACTTGCCCAGAGCAAACACATACAAACTTTAAATATAATCTTTAATATATTACAAAAATTGGTTAGAGGGAAAATGCTTTAGTAAAATTTTTTTTCAAGTAAGTTTATTTTTCTTTCAAATGACTGCTGGAGGGTTCAGTGACCAGACTGACCCCCTCACACCAGCAGCCATTGCTGTCTGGATCTGACTTTCACCAAAACCAGTAACAAGAACTCTCTACATCTTTATGAGGGGAGAAAATAATTACTGACACTGCCAAACAACACAGGAAGAAAATTCACATATTCCTCAATAGAATGAGCCTCAAGAATTGTTACATGGCAGGACAAAATAGCAATTCTGGGTTAGTTCTGCTCTTTGCTCCTTCTAAACAACCACTCTTAATAAAGGACCAAAAGGAATATTGCTTTGTTTGGTTCTCTTAAAAGCCATAAAATCACATGTAGATCATTAACTCTTCATGCCAGCAGTCTGAAGCTCTGTGTGCCAAGCACCTGAAGTCCCAACCTTTGGCATCAAAGTTAATTAAGGTTTTGGTGAAAATGTCCAGTTTGAAATATAAATAATGCACTGAAGAAAGAGGTTGAATTTCTGAGCAAGAACCAGACTGGGTTACAGACAGCACCAGCCCACCAACAGGAGACAGCCACACCCCCAGCTCTGGGGAGGAAAACCTTTCATACCTTATGTATTTTCTTTAATTTTGACTCTCTGTGGAAAAGCAGCCATTGCTTTTGTCTTCAGCCTCAGCAGGTCTGTAGCCAGGAGACAAGAAAAGCCCAACGACACACAAACTTCACACAAGCTGCTCACAGGATCAACACTGCAACAGCACTTGGAAGCCAACACAAACTTCTTGCTGATAGAACTTTTAGCGCCTTCTCTGTTGGCAACACACATTACAGGGGTGGAAAACAATCCCCAGAACTCCAGGTCACAAAGATCACGAGACAGGTGACACCAAATCCCATCTTGCATCAGTGAGATTGTTAAATGAGACCTCGAAGCCTGATGTGAACATGGAGTGATGTGTAAGCCACAAAATCCAGCTGGAACACGACTGCACCACCTCAGCCCAACAGCTCCAGCTACGGATCCCGCCCTTGGGCATCCACAGGTGTCCATCAGCACAAGGCCCTGCCTGCGGCTCAGCCAGGCTGCACAGAGAGGGCACACCTGGGCCAGCTCCTCCTCTCCACAAGAACACGGGGCAGCTGCTGTGAAAGGCTCGTATTGCCCCTACCCATTGGCATCATTTTCCATTTCTAAAGTGCAGCAGAGTCCAGAGAGCCTGTCAGAGTCCCAGAAAGGTGCCAACAGCAGCAGCAGCAGCAGCAGCAGCAGCAGCAGCAGCCCCGTGAGCAGCTCCACGGGCGCCACATCAGAATCGTTACTGAGAGAGAGGGCTTCGTATTGCAAGGCTTCTGCCCTGCTCAGTTACAGGCCTGACTTAGTGTTAAAGGGGGGTTTTCCCTCAAACATCTTATCCTCAAGCACTAAAAGGATTAAAACACAAAAACTCTTCAGAGACTGTTTAATTTGAAAATTAAGTTTGCAAATTTCCATTTCTTTCACAGTAGCTCAGTTTGCATTTCACAGACACCAACAGCCCCCACTGTGCACACACTTCCCACAAGTTCCTCTCATTAACTGACTCCATTAAAGAAGCAGCATGAGGACAAAAGAGAAGGTGAGTTTCATATAAACTTTTATTATAAAAAGGTACTTGGGGATGATTTAGCCAGCAAACCAGGAAACCCCTTCCCCACCCCCAGATTTTAAAAACTATCTTGCTATTTTATTTTATGAAAACCCAAGTCAAACTTCCCTCCCCTCTTATTCCTCCTCCTTCTCCTACAGGAACTATATTCATTTTCATGTCATAGGCTCTGGCCATTTCTCACAAAAATAAATACTTTTGTCCCAGTGTAGCAGAAGCAGATACTTCAACAGTTTCCTTGACATCAACCTCTTTGTCCAGTGCATTAGGACCACACAGGTACATGGAACCAGCCACAAACCTTCTCTGATGCACAAGGCCCTGTTACTGGCAAAGGTACAGTACCAAAACTTTGTTTTTTCCTAATATACCAACGAAGGTTTTTCTCCAAAATAGAAGATGCATATATTTTTCTGTCTTTTTAATCTTGCAAGTTATAGTTTTATAAATTTCTTACCCAGCAAACTCCTTAGGGAATATGTTGGTCTAAATGAACATATTCTACAGCACTATTGATTTAAAATCTTTCTATGTTATTTCAATAAGACACCAAACCTCTGGCATAACCTTTCCTAACAACTTGAGACCTGCTGACCTCAGTCAGTGCAATTGAAATAATTTGTTTTTGAAGTGAGCACTGTACCTTTAACCAACTCACCTACAAGATGTACAAAGGTTGTGGTACACTCAGATTTAAAAAAGGGAATTAAGAACTACAATACTGCACCCTCTTCACTGCCAACCACATCAGAAGTTGCTACATATAAAAAGCACCCCATCCCATCCATTCTTTGGGGCTGCTCAGGTACAGAACTCTACAGGACTGGAGTGTGGTGTTGAGGCAAGGAGCATGCACAGCAAAGGTTAAAGGCAAAGGGCAGAGATGCCAACCAGTAAAATCCGTCTGCAATTAGTGAACTGTTTCTCTGGTCAGAGAGAGTTTAGAAAAAGGTCATCCAAAATGTTCCAAAACAACTTTCACACAATAATACACGTACAAAAAGAGGGAACTTACACAAGGAGAAAAGGCAAACATGGCCTGAAATAGCCACTTACACTACACTACTCGTCTGTGAGGTGTCAGAGTTCAGTGATATTCTCAGGGCCACTCTAGCCAAGCTCTTCCTTTCTGCTGTGTTAGTCTGTGTAAAGCCTTTCCACAGAATAGAGTCCAGGGAGAAGGAAAAAGTTGTGGTTCACTCCCAACCATTGTCTTTTATCATGTGGGCAAGTTCAATGATAAACTTTCCTTCTTTGTATTTCTGGCTGCTCTCAAAAGCATGTTCCTGCAAGGGAAGAAAGCAAAGAATCAGCACCACACTGAATGCAGCTGGGAAAGCCCAGTGTGTTAAACATCAAACTTGCACTGCAAGTACTAACCAGGAGACACTGCAGTTAACAACCCACACTGCTTACACAGTGAGGGGTGGGAGGTAGGAAGGAGAGGCTGAAAAGCAGGTCTTGCTTTAGAACTTTTCATGTTCTCTCACTGCTTGAGGAATTTAATGCCTTTTTTTTAAGTGAAGGTTAGGAAATGGCACATTATGTGTGTTATCTCCTCATTCCCAGAAGGAAAAGAGGAAATGGGAACCTCTTCAGAAGATCTCCTCCATGTCCATCCTCACAGGGAGAGCATGAGGAGAACTACTCAGATCTGGAGCTGCACTGAACCAGTGACAATCCTCCCTGCCACACTCAGAATGACCCAACATTTGCAGAACATCAAACTTCCAACACAGCTCAAGTGTTACAGGAACTGTGCAAGGGCACAGGTAACTGTTCAAAGCACAGAGCAAGTTCCCATCAAGCCCTGTAAACCTGCTCAGTGCCACTCACTGCAATTTGTATTTTTGCTCTATGAACCAACTTCTGCAACCCCAGAAACGAGAGACCCACTTTGGCAACGTCTCCCCTGTGGTTCAGTGCTTGGCAGTCTTGCCAAAAGGTATCACAGAAATATTAGACAGATGGAACAGCTCCTGTAGCTCAGGCTTGACTGGCAGTTCAGAACAAAGTTACCTCTACAGCATCTCTGCTGAACACAAAAGCCCTGGAGCAAACCCTGCCAGCAGAGGTGCTGCTCCAATATCTGTGCTCCAGCACATGAGCATTTATTGAAGGTTTAGGCACAGCACTTACATATTTCCATCCAAGAGTGGTTTTACAGTTTTCACAATAGATATCTGCTACAGCATGTAAACCTGTCAGAAGAACTCTCTCCTCTGCTGGACCACAGCCCACATTTACCCTGAAAAAAAGGAGAAATTGCATTAACTGAATGCCTGTGGGGGTTTTTTCTGCTCCCCAGTGGACAAAAAGTAGTTAAAAACCTGCCTAACCTACTCAGTGCTGTAAAAGTAACTTCCTCTGTTACACTGAGTAGGACAGGAAGAAAATCAGGGTTTGGGTTTGTTTTTGAAGTGGCTGGTGGTGTCACTGTTGGAGACACCCACTGACTCCCAGCAACAAGGACAAGCCAAACAGTTAAACTGTCAGAGGACAGGGCAGTGAGCAGTAACTGGACACTTGTACAGTTTCAGGCTTTTCTTCAAAAACCATTTGAGAGCTCTGTAATGGAGGTCTGTGCCAGTAAATCAGCACCAGCAGCTGAATTTAGAACCAACTCCAAAATAGCAGCAGGGAAAAAGCCTCATCAATATTTCTTTGCTGGGTATCAGCAGACTAAGCCATGATGAACAGACAGCACTGGCAAAACAAAACATGCCATGAAGTGCTGCACCAAGCCAGGTTTCTCATCAATAAGAGTCTATGCAGAAAACATGAGGCAAAACTAAACCAAGTTTTTGGGCAGTGTTAAACAAGAGCAAAATGTTGCTCTTTTTGCTGTTGTGTTACCAGTTCTTACTATTACAGTTATAACCGAGGGCACCACTGGAGAACTACACAGAAAAGGAATTTCAAGGGTCTACAATCAAATCCTTTGCAGTTACAGTTCCATTATCTGGTCAAAAATAGATCAGGACACTCCACTGCATTTTCTTTCAAAATGCTACAACAGAAAAAACTGCTGAAAAATAAAGACAAAAATGCAATCCTGCATAATAGAAACTTAAAATATATCCATTAGCAGATGCAAAGAGCCTTCTATCAAGGGAAGGACATGCCTAAGATTGCAAATATGAGGCTGATAAGATCACAGAGACCTTTTGCCTCCAGCACATTTGCAATATTCAAGTTCATTTAAGATGTACCCAGTTGACTGAAACATTAACCTGTCAATGTATACAACTCTCACCCTGGGACATTCCTCTTTAGAGCACAGCAGAGTTGGCTAAAGCAAATTTACAGTCACACAGTAAGTTCTGACTTCTGGAGTGTCTCAGAACAGCAGCTCCCACTCCACACACACAAGGAATTTCACATTAACACCCTTCCCTAATCTTCCTGCTCCAGCAGAATGGCTTAAAATACAAGATAAACTCCTGTATGTGCCCAGGGACACTTCAGAATGGGGCCAGGGGCTCTTCAGTAACTGCTGCTGGTGGGTAACGCAGCGTTGAGAGGAAAGGGCAAAGTACAGCCCCGTTAACTCCTCCTGCTCCCCCCGCAGGAGCTGTGCAGGGCCAGGCCATACTCACACAGAATTGAAGAGGTAGGCTCGTCCTTGGCTGCCCTGGAAGGACTGCAGTAAAAAAACAGAATTGCACTTGTTAATAAAAACAAAAGAAGTCCCACCACACAAAAAAGTAAGTTCCAGAAGGGTGTATTAGTGAACATATAAAGGTAACATGATATGAACTACTCCAGAGCAATCACTTTATACCAGTTCTTCATAGCAAGGCCTGGCCAGCCAAGTTTTCCCCCACAGATTTTTAGCAGTGATTTCAAGTGCTGTTGTTCAAAATAAGACACCTGTAATGCAAACAAAGCACACTTTTTGCTGCCCTTCTGCAAGGTATCAACTCATTCTCCTTCATGCTCATTAAAATAATCTGCTTTTAACTCAAAGGGAATGATTCCCATCATCTCTGCCTTCCCCTGCTGCCCCCAGAGGATGATTTATTTCAATTTCATTGCATCATTTCATGTAAGAGCAGTGAAATTCTGAACCAAGCACAAACCCAGCACACTGTGCTCAGGAAATGCAGCTGAGTTTATAAACTTTGCTTTATTTCAATAGCACTGTTATCATCCAGTGCCTGACCACAGCCACACACCTTCAAACCTCTGGCATTCCTGACTAAATAAAGAAAGGAATTTTTTTTTTTTGAGCACCATTAAGCAGATGATATTCTGCAAAAAGAGTGGTCAGGGAAATCCATGGCTGGGCTGCTCCAGGGAGCAGCGGGGGCAGCCTCAGCTACTCACAAGATCTTACATCAGGATGAGAAATTCCACTTAACTGTTTATGGTGCTAATATTTTATTATTTTAGCAACCATTTCAAAGAACTACTGACAAAACATATTGCTGTTCTCTACACCTGCTTGGAGGGAGGTTGTAGCAAGGTGGGCTCAGTCCCTTCTCCCAAGGAGCGACAGGACAAGAAGAAACAGCCTCAAGTTGCACCAGGTGAGGTTTAGATTGAATATTGGGAAACATTTCCTCACCAAAAGGGTTTCAAGCACTGGCAGAGCTGCCCAGGGCAGTGGCAGAGTCATCACCATCCCTGGGGGGATTTAAGAGACACACAGATGTAGCTCCTGGGGACACAATGGGGTGGACCTGTCACTGCTGGGTTTGTGGTTGGCCTCGATGACCTTACAGGTCGTTTCCAACCTAAGTGATTCTAAGGAGGGTCTATCAATAGCAAAGACAAAAGGAAAGGCACCAGCCAGAACTGCAAGTGTTATTTTTCACAAGGCAATGAAAAACAGGCTGTGCAGTGCAGTGAAAGCTGAACCTTCAGGTGGGACTGACCCTGAAAGGGGAGACTTGGCTCAGGAGAGTCTGGGCAGCTCTGCCAGAAAGGAATTAATGCCTCTAATTTATGCCTTTAAAACAAACAAACAAAAACTCACCACTCGTTCAGTTCCCCTGAGATACTTAAAACACTCATCCCAAACTGGCAGAGTGGCCCAGACCTGCAGTCTGAGGTTTCTGCAGAATAACCAGATCAGAGCCAGTAACCAAGCAGAGAATGCTCACTGCAGAGGAACCCCAAAACTATTCAGGTTTATAATCTCAAAAACTGCTCACTAACAAATGAGTAATTAGCCTGAGTACACTCCACGTTAATCAAGAGAAAACAACAGTTGTGCAACCCCAACATTTCAGACAAAGCAAAGGGGATACTTTTAAAATCTTCTTATTAAGAAGCAAACTTAAAACTACAACTTCCCTGTCTCATGTACCTGAAATAAAGGAACTTTCAAAGCCATAATGACCATAATACTTGTTAAGCTACTGTAAAAATTGTTGAAATTTGGAAAGCTGCAGCCATTTCCCCTTGCTTTAAAATCTCCACATTGTGAATTAAAACTCACAAATCCTTTTCCAAACTGCACAAAGAAATTCTCTCTCCTATTAAATCATGTGCTGGTTTCTCTGTTTACATGTAATTAATTACACGTGCCAATTGCACACAAATAACGTGGTGGGTTGGGGGTTTTTTGTGTTTTGTTGTTGTTTTTGTTTTGGGGTTTTTTTGCCTTTTTTTTCTGTCTGATCCCACACAACCACTTTTTAAACTACTTACAGGCCATACCTGCAGTTCCCCAGCAGGCTGGGACAGAAAAAGTACTCCAGAACAAAGCAACAGTCAGGAGACTTTCCAAACTATTCTTATGCAATGATTTCTGCCAAGTTTATGTTTAGTCTTGACTTAGTGTCACCTCATAAAAGCTCTCCTTTGACCCCACATTTCTCAAAATTAAGCAGAGGGCAGTAAAAGGCTGCCAGGAATAGCACAGAAAGCAGCTCTTCCCTTCTCTTGTTTCATAAGCTGAAAAGCAGTTCTGGCCAACTGAAACACAAAGCACAGGTTGGAAAGCCCTGCTCTGGTTGTTCTTTTTGCCTGATGTGTTTGTAAAGGTGACTTGGCCTTTCTCACACCCTTTGCTTTGTTGACCTGACTCTGTGGTGCTCCCCATGGCTTATTTCCCTCAGAAATGGCCACCTCCATCACCTTCTAATTCTCAGGACTATCAGGGCAGAGTGGAGGGAGAAGCAACACAGAACCTTTTGCTGTGACAGTGATTTCAGCAGGAAACCTGTTCACAAACATCCCCCTGTGAAAAGCTCCTCCATTCCAACCTTCTCTTGCTCCCTGTTCCCAGAGACTGATTCGCCTGATACCATCTCCTCTTACCTACACACACCTTGAGAGACCAGATATTGTATTTACATGCCACAGAACTCTTGTTTCTCTGCCCAGCTGCAGAGAGCAAGTTCCTCCACGTTTACACCACTGAGATAACTCGACAGGAACCTGCAGCAACTTGTGTAACTTTGTTCTGGGACACAGACCTTGGGTCCAGGCAACTCAGACTTTCCTTTCGAGGCCGTGTCCAGCCACACCATGAGTGGGTCACTGAGCATTGATGGTCTGCAGTCCAGCCATACAGAACTCACATATTGACTGGACTAAAGGCACTGTAGAAACACCAATTTTTAAATTCCTCTGCCTTTTAATTTTTATTATGACTCTCTTGTTCAGAACTTGGCAGCCACAGTTCCTTGTTCACATGAACAGCTGAGATTTTTTCTCCCAAACCTGTATTCAAACAACACAAGAATGTATATCCATATGTCACATATGCATTCTCTTGATCACAGAATATTGATTAACCTGTAGGGTTCCACCTGCCAACAGGTATAAGGAAGGTTTATTATCATTCTACTTCCTGATGCATCCCACTACTAGAAATGAAAAGAGGACAACTCATTGTGGCACTTGAGCTGCTTGCTAAGCTTGAGCTTGGCTATAAACAGAGTATTTTGCATAACCAGAATAAAATGAATGCTGAACATTTGTTTCTACCAGCACCAGGTTTCTCACACTCTGCACTGTGTAATTCAGTCACAGTGACAGGAATTTTAAGAGACTGGCAGGTTGAACACCTCGTGTGTCAACTCCTCCCAGAAAATGAAAGAAACATTTGAAATGGCAGTGTCAGGGCCTAACAGGCATAACTGTTCAAACCAGTCTCCAGACAAACTGCTCCTCGACAGAACAAACATCACCCATGCACACACCAGCTCCTACTCTGCAAGATCACTGGCACTCTACATAAATCATCACTAAACCAGAACATTCTATTCAAACTGAGTCCTAAATATGTGTCTTACCCAGTAGAGAGGAATTGGAAGATGTGGCAAGTGCCATCAGCTGTCATCAATAATCATTCCCAGCAACCAGGATTTTTGCTCAGAAACTGAGCCATAGATCAGTTCAGCTTATTCAAATTTGAACTGCTTTAAGGCTGATTTTTCATGGTCCTTGATTAATAATATTGGATTGATTTATGAGTTAATTTATTCTGTAGAAAATCCACATCTTTGACCAGCTGTGCCATTTGTACAGAAGGATCTGCCAGATCCATCAAGTCTTGTGTCAGCACAGCTGAAAGTACCCAGGTTGTCCCACTGGGTCAGCAACCCCGTCCTGCTGCTCAGGAACCACCCTGGAGTCAGGGCTGGAATGCTGATCTTTTCCAACTCATCTGCCAGACCCTGTGCATGGATTTTGTAGTAAAGAAGCTTTATACAGGTTTCACTTCCACACCTGCAGGTTGGGATTTGCTCTGTGCCTCTCAGTTAAACCCATCCTCACCTCTAACACCAGGATTAGCTGTTCTGCCCAGGAGAAAAGGAAGGATCAGTCAGGCAGAAAGTGTATTTACTGCCCCAAGGCACAGCCAAAGGCACAGCTGGGGAAGGGATGCTACTGAAAAGCTCATGCCATTAATTATTGCCCACAGACGGGGCTGGATTGCATGGCTGGATTGCATGGATTCCTGCCCCACATGATGGCAGAGGAACTGCCACCCTGGCATGTGTAAGGCCAGGCCAGGCATCACTCTGAGCAA
Organism: Gymnopithys bicolor; assembly: GCA_035041215.1. Classification (NCBI taxonomy): domain Eukaryota; kingdom Metazoa; phylum Chordata; class Aves; order Passeriformes; family Thamnophilidae; genus Gymnopithys; species Gymnopithys bicolor. Next base: position 6,237,653 of record JAWWLY010000036.1, on the reverse strand, counting down.
GCCACAGTGGCAGGAACAGCATCTCCCTTAAGCACACCCTGCAAGCTGCTCACTACACAGAGCTTTAAAAAATGAAAAGGAAGGAAGTCACAGAATCATAGAATGGATTGGGTTGGAAAAGACCTCCGAGATCATCAAGTCCAACCCTTGGTCCAACCCCACTGTGATCACCAGCC
>JAWWLY010000036.1:6222243-6236857 GCA_035041215.1 Gymnopithys bicolor | reverse complement strand
TGAACACCCCCAGCTCCCTCAGCCTCTCCCCACAGCACTTGTGCTCCAGTCCCTTCTCCAGTCCCTCGTTGCTCTTCTCCTTGGGTTTTTGTTGAGTTTCATTTCCCTGAGTGTCCTTTCATTGCTGAAGTTCCCTCTACAAGCCAAGATAGATCAGCCTGAATTAGTGTTCTGAACAAATAAGCAATTAGAGAAGTACAGAGAACAGTGTAGGGGCAGCATTGTTAAGGTAAACCAGGAACATGAGTGCTCTGAGGTCTGAAATTATCTCCTCAGCAGGATACATCAGACTGGAAGGAAATCCTCTCACTTCAGGATTTGCCAAGTTCAGAAAATTGGATTCAGCATAAGCTACTGACAAAAACCAAATTATTGGGGGGGGGAGAAGAAAAAGATTTGCTCCATTTGGTATTTCTTCAGATCCAACTCCTTGATAATACAAGACAAACAGAGATAATGCTGCTCAGCTGCCTCCCAGGCAAGTTCTAGAAGACTCCATGGTGTTAAAAAAGTGTATTTCCTGTCAATTACTGATTTCAATAAACCAAGTTATAAAATCCAATACAGAAAGAATAACCTTAAAAAAATCCACCCCAAAACCTGCATGCCTGCAAATCTGGCAAGTGATATTTCCTTCAAGTGAAAACTCTGTCAGGCAGGACAAGTTATCCTGACCTGTACAGCATCTTGAATGGATTTCAGAAATAATTCTGTCAAAACACCCCTAGAGTAGAACCTTCCCTTGCACTCTCCAGCTCCTTTAAGCCTTCCTATCTGTTCTTGGATGTTTTCCAAAGATTGCTTCTCTTTCAAAAACTACATTCTTCCACCAAAAGGAAAAAACAGAACCCAAAAAAATAGAAGCCTCTTGGAGAAAAATAAGTATCACCAGAATATTTATGAAATTAGACAGGGAAAAAATGGCCTTCAAGCACACAATGGGCCCAACTGTACCTCCCAACACCCATTCTATAAGCACAGGAGCATTATCAAACTGAACCAAGCTAAGCACAGCATATTTACTGAAAAACAATAAACCTTTTAAAAAAATTCCTCTTGAAAACCACAGATTGCCAAGCAAGGCTAAAAATGTTTCAGCATCTATTTAGGCTCGAGACTCTCCCTTCTCATCAATAGAAGAGCAGCCCACACTGAATGCCTTGGAGAAATAAATTTAACCATCAAGATTGTTCTTTTACCCACAAGGTGCAAGGATTTCCCAGTGCACTCAGTGACAGTTACGTGTGTGTGTCTGTATCTATATATACACATTACACACAAATATACATTATGCACCTTATGGAATATACATTATGAACCTTATGGAACCTGTTCTTGGAAACACTGACAAAAACCAAATTACTGACACATTCAGTCTTATCTGTGACTTCACATAATTTTTAAAAGAAATTAAAAAAGCTGTAAGTTCTTCCCTGTCCTCTGAATGTCCCCCAGTGCAGTGGGGACTGGTATATTCCTTCTGTTTACAATATTTTAACAGCCACTTTGAAGTCTTCCCCAAAGAAAGAGGAAATCAGCACCTGCAGACTTGTTTGCAACACAAATCAGTCGTGTCTGACACACCTCAAAGTTCCACTTACTTCAGTTTAAAGCCATCTACAGTTTATTGGTTCTCTTACTGGGTATGCTTCAAACCAAGGGTTTCCCCAAGATAACCTGGATTTCTAAATGATTCTGGCAACTGCTCACACGTGTCCAGCTGTACAGAGCAATGTCTGTCAGTCCCTCTGGCCCATGACCTGATCTCAACCAGCCTTCTTCCCACTCCTTCCCTTCCCCAAGTTGCTCCCTGGCTGCAGAAAACAAGATTCCAGAGTGACAACATCTGGAACCACCAACAGCCAAGCTGATTAACACTGGGCAGCACAGAGCCCCTTCCCAGCTGCAGAGGAAACCAAACCCCAGAGAACTCTGAATTCTCTTGTGCAGGTAACACACTCTTGGCCTGTCCCATCACTCCCTGTTATTTCCAAGACTCTTGGTTGCCATTTTAAGACCAGCAAGGGCACAAGACAAAAAAAAATAGAGCTTCATGATTAATTCCAAGGCAAGAAAGAGACCCTGCTGCTCCAAGAGCACAGAAATAAAGCTGTGATTGGTGTGCACTGCCATCCCTGTCAGACAATTGGCATCAACAGCTCTCAACAGCTGAAGAACTGCAAAGCTGCATTGAAGTCTGGTATTCTGAGGCTCAGAATCAAAGGGATGATTGACAGAAATATGCAGCACTCTTTGGTTTGCCATGACAGACCAGCATTGAAGAGAAACACCACACATTGCACAGCACAGCTTATCTTTTCATCTTCAAGCTGGGAACGCTCCGGTGTCAGGTATAATAAATCCTTACACCTCACAGAGCCTTAGAAAGCCAGTGGGAGCTGCTCTAGACTAAAAGTGCACCACGTGTTTGGGTTCACTGTCCCTGACCACAGAGAAGGAAGCAAGTCACCAGCACACAGGAAACACGGGGTGGGGACAAGCCCAAAGGAAGCAGCTACAGCCAGGCTGAAGTAAGTGCTGTGGCCTTGACCTGCTGCAGTGCCTGTGGCACCAGGGGCTGGGGGCAGAGGGCAGAGCAGCACTGGGAATAAAGTGAGACAACCTGCAACCCAGACCTGGATTTGGTGAGGGCAACCCAGAGCTTTAGCTTTGAACTGGGCAGTCAAACTACGGCACTGGGGTGGAAATGGGGCTGAGCAGTCCAGCTCTGTGCTCCACCACAGCCCAGGAGCCACCACACTGTTCTTGGTTAACTCCAGATCGTGCAGAATCAACTTCAGGTTGTTCATGTTTTTGTGGGTTTGTTTTCTTTCTTTCCCTGCATCTGGGCAGTCCCAGTAAGGAGGATTCTAGAGATGTTAAATAAGAAACTCCATCTCCCTCATTGACCTGAGCTCGTTGCACACAGCATGTCTCAGTAAAGGCACTTTGATAGAAATTCAGGAAAAATTATTAATAATAAATCAGATTTTCTTTCCTGCCACCACCCCCAGGCCAGCAGCACTCATTGTTAAGGATCAAGTGTATCTAATGCTTTGCAGTCGTTTCATCAGAAGAAATGTTGGGACATACACAAGTTCAGCCCAAGGAGGGGGGTTTTCAAAGCTGTGTCCCAAATACAAGCACAATAGACGAGAAATGGTCTTTTTATTTTACAAATGTACAAAATATATACCTCACACTTCAATGTGTGTCATTACCATACAGATTCAGACAATAAAATATGGGCAAGAAATCTTGACAAAATAGGAATCAGCTGTCAAATAAGCACAGGGTCAACCTGTAAGTACAGAGACTTTTGTAAGATCTTCACCAGAAAATAAAGAAGGCAGAAATAAAGCAGAATCCACATCTAACACTCTTCCCAACACCATCAGAAACAACTCAAAGTAATTATTTGTATTTACTAGACAGATTTTTTTGAAGAGCCCTCCATGTTTTCTTTGAACTGAAAATCTGGTTTTCAATGTTTGAAATGACTTACAAAGCTGCAAAGTGGACACATAATTAAAAATATATTCAAAATATTCTGTTAACCAGAACTCCCAAGGCCTTAGGACTGGCTCACGTGGCAACTGTGGCAGCTCAGCTGACATGTAACAATCTAAGTCCACAGAAAGAAGAGCTCCCTATTAAGTCTGTGTGGCTGGACTGCATTTTCTCAATGAACACATCTCAAGGGACACAGTGAGCAAAGTTTCTTTCTTCCTGTAGGTACCCACAGCCTGAAGTTCAGGACAGATTAACCCCTCCCAGCACTTTCAGGCCCAGCACACAGAGTGAATATCAAAGCTATGAAAGCTTGTAATTTATAATCCAGTTTTGCCAAAGAGGGCCCTTATACACAAATTCTGAATTAATAGGGAAAAAACCTGAAGTGCATTCACTTGTTTCTTAGTTTTGCTGACCTCAAAGCAGGCAGGTTGTTCTTCCTCCTCAAAGAAAACCCACATTCAGAAGGAGCAGCAATCCCAGCCCCTGCCAGCTCTCTTCAAGAGCAGCATCTCCACCTTCCTGCTGAACACACCAACAGGCAGGAGCAACAGGCAACATTTTAAGTGGCAAACCCTTTATAACTAACTTTATTTGACAAAACAGATATATATAAAACAAGTCGTGTTATAGGTTTGAAAGCAACTGAAGTGTTTCCTCCAGGACACCATTAAGAGTAAATTAATCAGGAGCTTCTCTGAAGCAAAGAATGAACCAGCCTGACAAGTATTTATCCCAAACTGCAAGTTTTCCTACATATTTAATACATCACAAGTCTTGGTTTCTTCTAGCAACAGGTAAGAGGGGCAGGCCCAGCCTGTTCCAAGGATCCACCCTTTCCTCCAAGCTCAAGTTCAGACAGTCCAACTACTGTGAACATCTCTGGCTAAACATGTTCCCTGGGGACTGGTGTGCAGCAGAAGGGTGTTTACAGATTCCATAACAGAAGTGGGACATTCTGGAAACAGCCAGTTTTGTGACTTTCAGTCCAACAGAGTCAAAAATAATCTCTATCTGTAACAAGCATAACCAGAACCATTTCCCTACTTAGAGATCCATGTTTTCCTCTGCCAGTTTTCCTTAGCAGATTTTCAGACAGGACAGCTCACAAACAGCACCCACCTGAGAGCAGCCCAAGGTTGGGAACGTGGGGAACACACCAGATCAACCTCAATGGCACATTCAGAAGCTTCCAGAATATATCCAGTTCTCAGCACACAACATGTATGACCCAAGAGTGAACCCAGGGAAGACAGTGTGCACCAATTTGCATCCCTTATCTACTGGGAGCAGTGACACAGTGATAACCACTCTGGTTAAGAAATAATTCAGGAGGTGTCTAAAGAAACCACTTGCCTTGGAGATCAATTCATCGTGATTGGCGAGATGGGCCCTGCAGTGGATGCAGCTGTAGGTGCGGTGACAGTTTGGCAGGTAAGCCTGGAACGTTTTTGATTTTGTCATTTTTACCATCTCTGCTGGTGGCTCCTCACTCAGCTCAGGGCTGGCACTTGAAGAATTACAACTTTGCTGAACTCGCTGACAAAAGAAACACTGGAATATGCAAGCAAAAGCCGTTGTTGTTCTGGAGTGTGTGTGGCACTTTCCACACAAATGACAGAAGAGAAACAGTCACAACCTGTAGGTGAGAAGAGCAGAACAATTAGCAGCTTACAAGGCCAAAGTTAACTTGTTATTCAACAACTCCAGCCATAAAGCAGAGTGCTACTGGAGCAAATGCCTGGCTGCTCTACAGGCCCCTTTCTCTGAGGAGCTGCGCGGTTCAAGCCCCATTCACGGCAGAACAAGCAGCTCAGTCCCACTAATGGCTCCTACTCCACCACACTCCTAATGAGGGAGGAGACTCACAGCTCACCAGGAACACCAGTGCTTTATACTCTTTAAGACATCCATGCAGGAAATTACAACAGAAAGGCAGAGAATGAGACAAAGTTAATTGTCTTCCACGTTCCAGTGGCCAGTTCCAATGTAGCATCTTGGAAAACACTTGCTCTGTCCAACAGTAACCACACAATCCATATTTGCACTTCAGCTTTCAGCAAAAATCTTGCAGGAGCCCACCTGACTCCAAGGCACATACCAAGCAAGACGCTGCCACCCCATGCAGGGATCCAGGTCTTTTCCTCTTGCAAGCAGAATTATGCCTGCAGGCAAAGACCTTCTTGACTAGTGTCCTGATCAGAGCTAATTAGGTACTTCCTCACAGTACCAGAATAGTCTTAATGAATGCTACCAAAGTCAGTCAGGCACTAAGAGCTAAATTCTGCACAGAGAACACCCATTCTTAATTCCTAATGCTCAGAGTGCACCTCAGAAGCAGTACATGCACAGAGCATGCCAGACCTTCCTGCTGGGCTGCAAAACAAACCTCTGCAGTTTGCCTGAAAACTACAGATTCCAAACACTGACAACACCACCCACTGATCTCTCAGAGGCCAGCAGTTCCCAGCCCTGTGCATCAAGCTAATGAGCAATCCCAACAGGACACACTGCACAGGCACTTGTGTCACCAGCTGTCAGGTGACTGCCAGAGTAGGTCAATAGCACAAGCAGAGAGAGGAATTCACAGCATCTCCATCCAGCTATTCAGCTGAGCATGCAAAGCACTTATTCCAGCTCTGAACTGTATGCAGGGCAGCAGCTGATCACTCTTCCAGCAGTGGGGTACCAGTAATACAACTAGAGCAGATAAGGAAAGTCACATAAATTAAAGATGGTTTACAGGAAGCAGCCACTGCTTCAAAAGAAGTCTTGAGAAAGTGTCTGTACAGCAGGCCTGGCACATGAGACAAACAGCAAAATTTAAAGGGTTTTGGTTTAGGGGTTTTTTTAAACCCTAAACTGAAGATAGGAGGAGAAAACACTCAAACTACTGAAGGACTCGGTACAAGACAATTTATTACATCAAAAGGTAGAGATAAGCCACAAACAGACACGTAGCAGAACACAAGCAATCCAAAAAAGTGAAGCAACAGTGGGAACAAGCTGCCATCCAAATCACGTATCTGCCCATCAGAAGGATGGGGCTTTGGTTAGTCACTGAGAAGGAAAAAGCATTTGATAAGGGATACATTAATATGTTTGAGTTATTAACCCATTTGGCATGAAGAGCAGAATTTAAATATTAATAGTCTTTTAAACAAATATTATACACTTAGTGTCCCAAGATAATTTAATTACAACTGCAAAGGGAGGAATGATTACATTATTTGGTTTGTAGAACAGCTGGATAGTGAGCCACATTTATTAGAGGCAAGAGATTATAGGAGAAAGATTACCTAAGAACACGAGGTTCCAAATGAACTCTTACTGCTACATACAGATCCTGTTTAGGTTCACCGAAACGGACAAAACCGGAACAAAACAGTTTCAGAACGAAAGGCACATACAAATATGTTTTGAGTTTGGATTAACCCCCTTTCATCCGTAACTGACACAAGTCCAATCCTTGCCGACGTTCAGTAGGCACTGATGTGGCACTTGGGGACACGGCTCAGCCCAGGCAGCGCTGGGTTAATGATTCTAAGAGGTCTTTTCCAACCTTAACAATTCTATGATCTTTAGCTGAACGCAAAAAGAATACTTTTCCCCAAGGCATTTCTAAAAGCTCGTTTAATTCACCCTCCTAAAGGCAACCTGGACTCTTTCGGATTCAAAACGCCACATTCTTCATCTACAGAAATTCAAACAACTCCAAAGCTCATTTGACAAAACCGTATTTGATTCAAAGTGGCAACTCTAAGCCGCACACCCTAAAGAACCTGAGACTTGATTCGTGCTGCTGAAGGCGAGACTCAAAACAAGGCAATTCTCAGCTCCCTCTAAGCACGGGGAGCAAACCCAGTCCCCGCCGCCGCCCGGCTGCTGCCCATCGCAGCGCGCCAATACCCGCACGACTCCGGAATCCTTAATTCCTGCCCACGGCACGGTCCGTGCCTTGGTCCTGCCCGTCACCCGCTGTGTTCGCACCCACCGGGGCACCTGCGGGACCCGGCACACCGACCCCGGCCCTGCCGGTGGGGCTGCCCCGGACACCCGACTCCCGCGGGGTCCCCTGAGCGACACCCGCGGTGGCCCCCAGACCGACCCCCAGGTGTCCCCCCCAACGCCGGGGTGTCCCCGGACCGACCCCCAGGTGTCCCCCCCGGCGCCGTCCGGGGGTGGGCGCGGAGTGGCCCCGTCCCGCCGCGTGACGTCACCGGGGCGGGGCGCGGGGCGGCCAATGGCGCGGGGGGGCGGCCCCGCCCCACGCGGGGCCCGGATGTGTAAACAAACACCCCGATAAGCGTGGCGGGGGTTGGGGCGGGGGGGGAGCCCCGCACCGGCCCCGCCACCGGAGGGGAAACAGCCGCTTCCTGCCGGCCGTGGGGAGACGCGAAATGTGCCACGAATCGGCCTCCCCGCGTCGTTCCTTGTGGGCGCAACGGAACGACGCCAAATAAGCTTTAAAAAATAATAAAAAAACGTCTTCGGGCAGCCGCGCTCGGTAACCGGCAGTGTGGTTGCTCCGGCAGCGGAAAGCTCACAAAGTTAAGGACCGAGCCACAGGAGCCGCGTTATTTCCCGGTACGCGAAGTAAAAGCAGGAGAAGAGAAGCGCCGAGGAAGTTACCGGCTGGCGCCCGCTCCGCCGGGAGCCGCTGCCCGAGCGCCGCCGAGCCGTTCCTTCCCTCCCGCCGAGCTCGGGGCCGCCGCGCGGGGGCCGCCGCCGCCTGTGCCCCCCAAGCCCCGCAGCGACTCCCGCAGGACAGCGGCTCGTTCCTGCTGCCGTGCCCGAGCGCAGCCCCGCGCGGGGGGGCCCGCACCGGCCCCGCGCCCGCCGAGCGCAGCCTCGCCCCCCCCTCACTTATGTAAACCGCCCTCACCCGCCCCGCGCCGAGCGGGCTGCGGGCACACAGCGCTGCCGTCATTTCCAGGCGCTATAAATAGCGCCCGAGCCTCCTCCCGACACCCAAGTTGCCTCGGCGGCCCCGGGCACACGCGAGAGCGCGGCCCCCCCGGCCGGGGGCAGCTCGGGGCTGCTCCCGCAGCCGCCTCCCGCCCGCTCGCCCCGCTCCCAAACAGCAAATCCCAGCGCGGGGGAAGAGGGGCCGCTCCTCGCCCGCTCGGTACTCACCGCTGCGCCGGCTCCGCTGCCAGCCCGGGCTCCGAGCGGCCCCCGGGCCCCTCTCCCTTAGGGGGCACGGGCAGGAGGGCAGGCGGGACCCCCGCGGCGGCCACCGAGGTCTCCGCGCCGAGCCCTCACCTTAAAACAAAGAGGTGGGATCGGGGGAGCGGGAACACGAAGGCTTCCCTCGCCTCGAAGGTACCGTCTCGGCAGCGGCCGCCGGGCGGGTCATAGACGGGGGCCTGGCGCGCGTGTGCCGCGCTGAGGGCCGAGCGGCGGCCGAGGCATCGTGCCGTGCCGGGCCAAGCCGAGCCGTGCCCCGCGCTCCGCCCGCGCTGCCGCTCCCGCCGCCGCCGCCTTTGTTTTGCTGTGCCCCGGCCCGGGGGCGCAGCGCCGTTAAACGCGCTCCCACCGCCGCCGGCAGCCAATCACCGCGCGGCCTCGCGCGCGCGCGCCCGGCCCCGGCCCCGCCCCCTTGGGGCGCGCGCTCCTCCCCCTTTTTTCCTCCCCTCCCGGGGCTTTGTGGCGGAGGAGGAGGCGGGAAACCAGCCTGGTGGGCGTGGCCATGGAGGCTTGGCCCCGCCCCTTACCCCTACACGGGGTTTGGAGGTGGAGGAGGAGTTTCCCTTCTGTAAATTTACCATTTTTCCAAGATTGTCCCTGTAGCAACACACATGCCCACTGTGACACTGCTGGTAATGATACTTTTCCAGAGTATTTCCTCAGTTTTAGACAACCAGCAGATCAAGAAAATTCTTTAACGAAGTGGAAAAGGGTCGTTACGGGCTTGTGGGATATTTCTCAGTGGGATGAATGATCTTGGTCTTACTTAATCACAGAATTAGAGAATCTTGCGTTGGGAAAGACTTCCAAGATCATCGAGTCCAACCCAACCTGGAACCGATCACACTTGGTCAGCCAGACCTGGCTGGGTGGGCGTGGCTACGGCGGTTTGGCCCCGCCCCTTTCCCCATCCAGGCTTTGTGGCTGCAGAGGAGGCGGGATCGGCTGGGTGGGCGTGGCTATGACGGACTGCCCCGCCCCCTTTCTAATCTCTGGGGCTTTGTGGCGGCGGCGGAGGCGGGAAATGGATGGTGGGCGTGGCTAATGCGGACTGGCCCCGCCCCTTTCCCCGGCCGGCGCGTGCCGCGAGCGCCCCCCCCCCTCCCCTCAGACCCCAAAGGCGGCCCCGGCCCCTGAGCGGGACAAACCGCGGCAGAACCCGCCGAACCAGCGAGGGGAATGAGGAAAATCCACACCCCACACGCACCGCCGCAGTTCAGGTTTCATCGCCCCGGTGCTTTTAGAGCGGTTTCCGTGTGAAGGCACCGTAAATCCGCAGTTGCTCGGGTTGTTTGTGCTCGCGGCCCGCGGTGAGGTGTCAATCCATCTAAGTCACGGTTGAAAACAGAATGTTTGCTCTCCGCGTTTCTGCTCCGAGTAGGTAAAATCCCTGGGAGGTGGCACTGGTCTGCTAAGACCTGAGACAAAACACTTAAGGAAAAAAGCACAGTTGGGAGGGTGAAAGACAAGTAGGATTGGTCAGAGCACCTGATTCCAGTTTGGGAACAGCTCGGTGCTTATAAAGAAAAAATACACAGGTTCTGAGGTGTAAAAAACCAATTTTGAACATGAAGGGAACCAAAACACAACGCACATGCACTTAGTTTCCGAGGCATTTCAGGTCTGTTGGCAGTGACCGTGTTTGCCTTAAAAAAGTCAATAAAAGCCATCCCCTGGTTTATTTTGGCTGTACCTTCCATTTCCATGGACAGTGCAGGGCCACGACCTGCCAGGGCCTGTGAGGGAGTTGTCACTTACACTGTACCCCCAGGCAGGGCTCTCTGTGCTGCTCATACACACACCAACAACAGCATTGTCATCCCTTCCTTTTCTTGGCAGTCCTGACATCATTTTCTTTTTTCCAAATCTTTATCAAAGTGGTTTTTTCTTTGCCCAAAAGGCTTTGGTACTGGGCAAAATATTAGTGAGAGAGAATCCATTACAATTCAGCGAGTGGCTGTCATCCATAAACCATGTGCTAGTTGATTTTATTCTGCCTAAGCCATTTTGACATGTTCTTCCTTCTTAATGGCCGATTAACGGCCAGTCTTGAACAACAGTACAAAAAATCATGTTTGCACAATAAAGAAGAAATATGTTTTGGTGAAACAGCAGGAAACAAACATCTGTGAGAGTATTTCCAGTAGGGCTTTTATTGCTATTTTCCAGTCATCTCTCCAGCTCCAGGGTTGGTAGCTGCAGCCCTGTGAAAAAGGAGGGTGATAATCCTCTTGACTTGCTCAGCTACACCTGAGAGTGCAGCAAATCCAGTTTCCTAATCGAGTTCCCCCAGACGAGCTGGATCAGGTGTGTGGCAAAGACACACAACAAGGAAATAACTGGAACGGAGAAAGAGGCAGGGATGGAGTGTGGTTTAGTAGAGAAATTACTTTAAATCCAGTACAGCACAGAGAGTAGAAAAATTTTGGGATACTTCTTGAAAAACAGCTCCAGCCAGTTAGAAGTTCAATTATGCCATAGAGAGTTTTTACAAATTTTTTACAAGCTGTTCCTTTTACTTCATTTTGAGGGGCTTTTTACAAGATTACCTCCCTTGCAAGATGGACCTTTCAGTCTGTTCTTTACCTGACTGATGGGTGGCTGTTATCACCTGGCACAGCTGATCCTTCACCCCTTTTCTGCAGTTTCTATAAAAACACTCCTCTGTGTGTGCATTGGGAGGAATTGCTTCGACCTTTCCATAGAGTTAAAACTTATATAGTATTTGACAGGCTCTAAGTGTTATTCCACTGTATGTTTGCAATAGTTCCTGCCTTTATTGTCTTTTGAGAACTGGGAACTAGGAATATAAAGCAATGAGCACAAAGTCATGGCAAAAAGAACATTGATCTCTGTGTTGTGCTCCCAGCCCACCTAAGCCATGACTGACACCTCCCAACGGCTGAAACCAGGCAGGGGATGGCCTGACATCTCACTGGTTCACTGCAACTTGTGGCAAAGCTCCCACCACAACCCACAGCCCTGACCCTCACAGTCAGTGCTGTCCCACCTGCACACGGGCCTGACGCTGCACTGCAGGGAGTGCTGCTGCATCTCTCACACTCTCCAAGGCCCTGCCCTGATCCAGTATGGACTTACAGAAGCATAAACTTGGAACTGGCAACGATGCTGGATGTGCTTCTCTACAGATGTGAACACAACATCAGGTTTCACCCTTCAGGCTGCCTCAAGAGACGTGCTGTGAACTTGGCTTGGGTGGGAGGAACCGACCAGGTCACACACAGTCAGGAATGAAAGTCGACGTGAGGAATAACAAAATAACCAGCAGGCCAAGGCAGAAGGTAGAAGTGACTCTCCTTTTCAGAGGTGACAAGATGGACAAGGGGGAGAAAGAAGTGTCTGTCATTCAGCAAGGACAGCAAAGGATCCTGAAAGCTGAACAGTGTTTCCATTGTTTTAACACAAGCTCCTCTTCTCCACTGAAAGATCCAAATGACAAGGACACTGAGGGTTTCTTTCTCTGTGCTGTTTGTTTCCCTAGTAACAAATACACAAGCTGCACTGTTAGAATACCATCCTCTTCTCTTTTTTTTTTCTTTCTTTGAAGATAAAGACATGTCGAGGATGCATTCAGTGCTTTCAGTAGCAGGTTAAGGTTGCTGTAGGAATGAACCTCTGGTACAGCAGGATGTACTTGTAGGTCCTGCAGGTAGTCAGTGGCTGAGACAGTGAAATAACTGAAAAAGCATGGAAGAAAAATGCTTGCATCTCTATTTCTGTATTGTTTACATTGCAAACTCTTGGGGTGAAATCTGCCTTTCACAGTGGAGCTCTGATCTTGCTTAGCAAAGCAAGTGGCACAGTAGTACTACTGAATCTGTGTAGTGTCCTAATTATCTCCCACCCCCATTATCATCAGTAACAATGCACACCATTTCAGTGTGACTGATTCTGACATGACAACTCGCACGTTTTTGTTGTGAGTTCTGCATCATGAAACATTTCTTTAAAGATAATTCTGTAGTGGGAGTGGGTGCTGTTTTTTTTAGGGTTTGGCTGAGGTTGTGGTCTGTAGTTGTGAAATTCTCTGGGTTATGGGAGTTGGAGAGATGACATGCAGGCCTTGTCTGTGTGGTTTGGCACAGCAGAAATAGAACTGGGAGGTGAATCTATCCAAAAACAAAAAGCTGTTCTGAAAACAAGACAAACTCAAAACCTGACAGGTGGAGGCAGGAAAGACCATTAAAGGCATCTAACTGAGAAGGAATATCTGGATTTTGCTTCTTCAGGATATGTCAGGTCTCAAAAGTTTGGAGACTTTAACCAAATTTTTAAAAAATTGCTTGGTCTTAGAATGTCAAACTGGTTTCTCTTGTTTTAGCTAAGACTAGTGAAAGAAAGAAAAAAACCCTTTTTAAAACTAATTTAACTTATTTTCTCTATGTGTGAGCCTGGTAATAAACCCCCAAAAGTCTGATCTTTTCCCAGTGTCTTGGGTTGAGCTGGCAGACATACAAGTGTCCTGCCTAAAGCAGAGAAGTTCACAGGCCCTCCAAGCTCCAGCCTGCCTTAATAGCCAGGGTAAATTTGATTTACTTCTTTCCCACTGAATTTGGTTTTGATACTTAAATATCGACTTTCACTACAAGATCTAGACCTTTTTTACAGGGTAACAGTAAGAGTTGAGTTTGTTACGGTCCTGAAACAAAAATATAAGGCCAACCCAAAGAATCATCTTGCTATAAGACAGTAACGAAAATGGTGATCACAAGACCAAGTGACAGCCACACTTATTGTTAAAAATTGTTTTTTGTGCTGGCCAAGCTGAGCAGAAAGGAAGTTCTGTCTGTCCTGGAGAGCAAAGGCAACTGCAGGGACTGAGCAGCTCCTCACCTGGCTGGGTAGGTTGGGAAGCCCTGCAGCTCATGGTTCCTGCTTTTCCTGCTGCCTGTTGGCTTTGCAGAAAGTCTTTCAAGAGCAGGACAGACAATTCTGTAGTGGGAGTACATGAATATGTCTCTCTCTCTCAAACTTGAAATGGTGTCTTGCTAATGGGAGAATTTATGAGGGGTCCATTTGTGTTTGTATCTGGCACAGTGAATCAGCTGCAGCCTCTGGCAGTGGCAGATTCACAGATCAGGACCCCAAGGTGAGTGCAGTAGAAATGAGATCCTAAAAGTCAGTGAGGTCCAAATATGAGTGTTTTGACTCATTCTAATGTGCTTTAGACCATTGGAAATAAGACTCAGGACCAAAAAACAGTAGTAAAATGTATATTAAAAGGTCTCTCTCTTCTAATTAAAACTCTGGGTCAGGCAGGGGTTTAAGCTACACATTTTCTCTCTCAGTCCTAACTCTAGGATTGCAAATCTTACTGTCTATGGGCAACCTGCCTCAGGTATCTCTGCATGGGAAATAAGCACTTGATGTACCAAATACAGCCTCCTTCTGATAGTTACCATTAGGAAAGCAGAACACAGCTGGAGAACAGGATGAAACGGTGGGCAGGCCTTGCATTTGCCTCTGACCTCTTTCACAAGTCAGTCTTTGGGCTGAATTGCTGACGATGAACGTGCTTTGGTATAAATGACTGAACAGGACAAAAGCTGCCAGTGAGCCAGAGCCCTGCCCCTCACCTCTGAAAAACAAGCAGCAGTTACTTAGGGGGGGTTTGTCCCAAACTCATTTGTGTGGGTCATACCCAGAGACTGAGTGACTCTGAACACGCAGAGGGTGGAGGTTGTGCCTGGAGACAAGAATCAGAGTGCACTTTGCCAGGAGGCTGGAAATGGCACCGTCACTTTCCCAGCCATTCACTCCTGGTAAGTAAATTGCACAGTGCAGTGGAATATTCAGCACACAAACAGGAGGGGCAGCACAACAAACACGCACAGACTAATTGCACTTGATGAGGACCACAGCATTTAAAGCACAAAAGCAGCTGCTGGCA
>JAWWLY010000036.1:6190017-6222143 GCA_035041215.1 Gymnopithys bicolor | reverse complement strand
CCATTCACTCCTGGTAAGTAAATTGCACAGTGCAGTGGAATATTCAGCACACAAACAGGAGGGGCAGCACAACAAACCAGCACAACAAACACGCACAGACTAATTGCACTTGATGAGGACCACAGCATTTAAAGCACAAAAGCAGCTGCTGGCAGGGCCTGTCTGTACTTAGCAGTAAGGAAAGCAGGAGACGTTTCTCTGAGGCAAAAGGAAAGTGCAGCAGGATAAAGAGAACTACATAAGCTTTTCAATGTACATGTACATACCAAAAAAATCCACCTTGATGTAGGATTCTCATCTATTTTATGCAGCCACCAACTCCCTGGCTGATTGGCCAGCTGTTGCTTATCTGAGAAGTTAAACCTGTGTTTTTTGAGCCACAGAAAAGCAGAGATTAATTTTCTGTTGATACATGTTTTGTGAAAACCCATTCTTCATATGCTTGCCTATATATGCAAAAGAGTTGGCTGCAGGCAGGGATTCAACCTCTTTCTGGTTTAGGATTGCTCAGTTTCTTTTCTTTCCTTTCCTCTGAGACATGTGCTCCTCATCCTAAAACCTAAACTTGTGTTTCCATCTTCATTTTCTATCCTGTCCAGATTAGGGCGTCCAGCACAGGCATGTTGTCTGTTCACAGATAAACAGAGCCAGGGGATTACTGTAATCATGTGGCACAACCCACCGGGAGACACAACCCACGTGACTGGTGATGTCACTTGTCATTTAAACCACAACATCCCTCAGGGAAACATCCTAGAACATTCTGCCTCTACAAATTGTTAATTGCTTGCTCCAATCATTAGTAACTCTCATTTACAAACATATACATCATATTTCTTCCTTGAATGTATTTAGTTTTATCTTTCAGCTCTTTTTTCCTTCATCTCTGTCAGACAGAAGAGACAACAGGACTCACTGTAGACATAAGAGCAAGTTATCCTTTTGAGTAATAGCATTTTATAAAGCACATTTTCCAATTTCTAAGTTGTTTCTCTATCTCTTCTCAGAACCAGCTCCAAGTTATCAACTGGTTTATTGAGCTGTGGATTCCAACAGCGTTTTTTATCCCTGTCAAGCATGGACTGTCCCTTCCTATTTGACAGTCAGATGATCATGTCTATCAGTTCACTGAACTGCCAGGGGTTCACTGAGTCTTCACTGGGATCCCCAAAGACCTTTCAGAATTGCTGTTCCCACTTGAAAAACAGGAATACCTGCCTGTTCCCTCCTTTCTTTCTCAGCAAGATTTGCAAATGTTAAAGCCCAGAGAAGCCTTAGAGAGAAGGAACCAAACCCCTGATCAGGGGATTACCTGCCCTGGATTGCAAACAGCATTCCAGATACAGCAGAGACACTGAGCTGATTTTTTTGAAAGTTGTAGCACCACATTCAATGGCTTGCTAGAAACATACAGTAAACTTTCTCAAATTGCTTAAATGTAAAGTAGATTTGAATTCACTGGTGTTTAAGAGAATATAAACTGAACTGGGAAGAGATAACATGGTAATTGGTCTAATGAAAATGTTCACCCACCCCATCTCAGAGATGTTTCTAGACAATGGTAACTTCTATAATGCTAAGAACATGTATCTGTTACCATTAATCTGTTCTTACTCCATCAGCCTCACAACAACTATTTTACTGCAGTCAGCTGTTTGAATAAACAATGTAGGAAAGATAAAAGTGAGGGCTGCAGATGTTTGACTTCTGCCTCTTACTACAATGGTACTACAGGACTACTATAGATCAGAAGTTACACAAACATATCCGTTTTTAAGGCAAACAAAGTGGGGTTTTAACCAGCCTGTTCACTTTAATGAAGAGTTCTGCTACTGAGGATCTTATTATAAGGAGAAGGCAAACCCAAAGTTAGTTAATTTATGGTAAAAACATTTTCAGCTTGTCAGTGTTTTCTCCTGAATCAGGCCAGACATACCATATAAATTCAAAGCTTGGCCACATCCCTTATCAAGAATGCCCAGCAGGGCACTCAGAGGTTCGAGTTCCTGTGGCAGCCAGGCTGTTGTTCACGGGGCAGAATGCACCAGGACATCACACTGTTCTCTGGAACTGAAGAGCTGAGTCTTTCTGCAACGTTGAGATGAATGTACAAAGTAAAGAGTAATGTTGGCCATGACAATTTTCTGGGAAGGATAAAAATAAAAGCTCTTATTGTGATTGGCAGGAGTCGAGTGTAACTTTAAGTGACAACACTGAAGAGAAGACCAGTAATAAGAAGAAACACCCATAGATGTTCTGTGACTGTCAGAGCACAGGGTTGTACACTGTAACTTGGCACTGCAGGCAGGCCTAACTAATGAATATTTTTAATGACTTATCTAAAAAGGGTCTAGAAAGATGGCTAAAAGGAGAATGTACAGAGCAACCCCTGTCTTCCTGTCCTGTTCACTGTGGTAGCTAGAGCTGCTTCTGCTGATTTATTACTTGTGCTGATCCACCTGATTCTGTAAGATGTACTAACTCAAGGGTCATATTTGCCACCCTTCAGTTTTCCCTCCCCTTAATCTTTCCTTTTTTTCCTAAAGTCAGTTAATTCCATAAGTCCCTGGAGATTGCAACTGGGTCTAAAGACTAGTTTTATTTAGAGTCAAGAATGAAGCATCACTAATTATTATTTTGCTTGATCAGATCACCTGTACATTTCATTTGTGGATTGGACCAAGTTATATATCAATTCTGTAATCTATATACTAGATATTTCGATTTGTTTTTTCTCCAAAGGATTTTTGTTTTCTCCAAGGCTATCTCAGTAACTGAGAGTGAACAATCCTCTTAAAGCTGCTGGATTTAGAGACAATACAGCCTGTAACATTTTCTTCCCCTGGGAAGGTGTGCCTGGAACTGTACTGGCTCCATCTTGTGGCTAAAACTGCAGATTCTTTTGTAACAGGTGGACTCTTCTTACCGTCAGCCCTATGTAAATATTGATAAATAAGTGTGTGAGCTTCCTTTATAACTCTAGAGAGAGTGGGTCAAACGTTTCTGGTAACGGAAATGGGGAGACAGGTTAAAGGCATGATGAGCTCAAGCAAGCATTGCCTGTTTCCCTGTGCAGCACTGTCAGTCACAGACTTTGGTCACATCCTCCTTCTTACCTTCACAGGAGCCTCAGCCAGGCAGGAGGAGAAGCAGCACTTTTTGACTCCAACGAGGAGATACCTTTCAATGAAGCTCTTCCTGCCATCCCTGAACTGGAAGCAGCGTCTTCAGTACGGCCCCAAGGTGAGTGCTCGACCATCCGAACCAGGAACTCAGCACAGGCCAGGCCAGAACACACAGCAGGGATTACAGAGGGCTGCCAGCACCAGGCTCACTGACACACAGCTCAGCTGGTGCCTCCTTCAGAGCCCAGTTATGCAAGTTCATATTGTGGTATAAAGCACAACTGTGTGTTTTCTTCAGGCAGCAAGAAAAGGTAAACAGTTCCCTTTCTGCACCTTCGGTGCTGGCAGCAGGAAGGCAGGGAGCTGCCAGGGCCTGCTGGATGTTCTGTTCTCTTGGGGATCAGCCTGTGTGTGGCTGCACAGAGCTCCTGACAGGCACAGCAGAAACTGCATTCCTCTCTCTGAAAATACTGCCAGAGATGCACCACTGCAGAGATCCAAGAACACAAATTATGTTTCCAGAAAGTGGTGCAGGGTTGGTTACTGGTTAGGAGGCAGGACAAAGCCAGCTGCACATGTGTTTTGGCAGTCAACATAAGAGACATATCTCTGACCCACATGACAGGGAAACAAAGAAAGTGCCTGTTTCCAAGGAGTCACAGGCCCCAGCAAAATATGCCTGGCCAGAACAGTCTCTCTTGCTATGTCATACAGAACATCCATGACATCCAAGGGTGAGTGACAAAGCATCACATTCCATATCTAGAATGCCCTTTTGTATCCCCTGCAGACATGCTCAGAAATCTGAAAATAGGTGCAAATTTGCAAAATAGGTACAGAGTGAGTTAATAGTATCAAAGTCTCAGTCCTGATTGTACATCATATGTATTTCATAAAACAAATTTCCTCAGAGCTGTACTACAGTTTTATGTGAAGAATTCCTTGCTAGACTTTGTACTAAGAAGAAATATTTGCATTAAGTGTGTCACTGGGTCAGGAGGCACCGTGCACACAGTGCACACCCACTGTGCCCTGTGCTGTGCCCTGTGCTGTGCCACAGCTGCCCAACACTGCTCTGCTCTGCTCCTCACATCTCTGCTGGAATGTTTTCTGAGCCTGGGGAGTCTCTGTAGCCAGGAAGGCAGCACAGGGAAGAGCACAGGAGAGGAACAGGGTGGCTGGGCTGTTTCAGCCATGGCATGGTTAGTGCTTTCCATGACTGGCACAAGGGTGGGAGGGAGCTATAAAAGGCTCTCTTACATCTGCTGGAGACAGCAGCACCCAGCACTGTGCACAAAAGTTCCCAGGAGTGTGTCATAGAGTGTAATAACAATTACCTAAAGTAAAGACAGAGGCAATGCTGCTTCTTCCCATTCTGCAGTGCACCAGCACAGGAGGTAACAGAGGGATAAAACACAAGTACTGCAGTGCCATCTCAACTGGTACCTGAGTTCTGGAGAGGCCAGCACTCAGGTGGATCTCATCCACACTAGCTGGGGGTCACAGCCTTCAGCACCCTTTTCTTCAGCAGTATATTCCAAAAACGTTCTGCCAATGCTGGCATACCCTGCAAAAACCTGTCACAGGTGCTCTTGTCCTTTGCTTTTCTGAAGCCCACGTTGTGTCCTGCGTTTTGCTTTTGTACTCCTGGGATCCTTGCCAGGACCCTGTTCAGCTAGAAATGTCCATAGTTCAGTGCCTCATTTCAGGGGTATCTCAAACTTACAGGTTCTGAAAATAAAAAAAATCACCTGAGACCTCTGCATGGGTCAGGGTGGCACAAGACACAACCAAACAAGGTGCTAGTAAGGGTAATTTTTCATGTTTCAGGCCATAATGGTGTTCTCTCACTCCTTTATCTTTGTTGATGCTTCTGCCAGGATGTGTGAAGGGTGGATGGGTACGGACACGTGAGGAACAGATTGTACAAAGTTTGACAATCATAACTAGCATAATAATCATAATTAATATTCCTATTAAGAGAGCTCCCCACGCCTCAGTGCTTCGTTCCTTTCTTGCTGGTGTGCTTTATTTGTAGGTGGTTGGAATTGCTTGGACCCACACCAGAAATTGTGGAAAAGAAGGAAGAATTATCACAACAGTCCCACACAACAAATTATCTTTTAACCCTCAGTTCTACTGCCTTGACCAGTCATAGTGCACACCCACTGTGAGACTCGTTCTGCTTTAAAATAAACCACCAAAACAAATGCCAAACCCAAAACAAAAGAACCCCAAACCTACCACATAAACCCACAAATTATTCCTTACAGTTTCAGAGGCACGTTCGTGCTCTAACCTGTCTCTAGGTTAGCCTTGGACAAACACTGGGGCTATTAATTCTAGAAGAGATATGGTAGTTTTCAGAACAGTCTCGGTATTACTATAAATTGACTTTTTCACGACCGTGTTTGACTGAAGCCAGCGAGGCTTTTACTTGCACGAACGCCGTTCATGGCAGCGCTCCCCCAGCAGATGGCACGAGCACAGTCCGGGATCCTCCAGGCAAGAGCGCTTTGAACCTCTTATGGTTATGCTTTTCCTTTTCCTTTGATGGGTTTTATTCGGATTTTCACGGAGGCTGCATAAAAGGTATCACTACACCATTGCTAAGGTCAATTTGGTATCTCTGCTTTTTACCTCCTGGAGACTATATTGCCCTTTTGCTGAAAAACTTGACCTGTGGGCAAAACGAATGGCAAATGTTACACAAAATTCGTAGAATCCGAATTATCTTTATGTGTAAAATCCAGTGCTTGAAACATGCAAGTGGGTGGCATGAGGAGAATGAAAGCTCAGGCCCAGAGCAGGAACAGCACCAGCTGTGGTGGTGCCAGGAGGGGCAGCAAGGAGGGGTCAGTGTTTGCATCTCTGCAGCACCTGAAGGCTCTCTACAAATGGGAAGCACATTCTTTGTCCCCAGGATTTTGTAGCCAAAACAGACAAAAGGATGTGAGGGGCAGTGCTCTGTGTAGCCTGCAGACAACTGGCTGCAGGAGGGGTGAAAACAAAAGTGATCAAAGGATGCAGTCCATGTCTAATCTCTGACTTGATACGGTACAAGCAAGTAAGAAGGAAAGATCTCCTTCTCTTCCTTGAGCACATCCTCAGCCCAGAGGCAGCCCAGAGGCAGCCCAGGTCACCCACCTGCATTGTCAGCAGGGCTCAGACCAGCTGACCTTCAGAGCTTCCTTCCAAGGGAATTTTTCCATGGTTGTCTTCAGGAGCTTGGCTGCACTTGGCAAAAGCTACATCTGATTGCACTGACTTACAAAAGTTCTCGTGACGGACTGACTGTTCTCCAGAAGGCTGGGCATTCACCTGACCCCAGCACAGCCTTGAAGTGTAGGAGGGCTAAAGAGGAAAAGAAAACAAGAAACTGACTGATCACAGGGGACAGGAGATGAATGGAAACAGGGCAAACCATTGCAAGAGCATGCCAGGCAGAGCACCTCTGGCTGTGCCCATTACTTCCTGAGGGAGGTGCCATGGGATGAATCCAGCTTTGGGGCTGGTGTCAGAAACTCAACGTGGCATCAGACAACTCACCCAACAGCACTGTAACATCTGCTAATTCCCAGCCCTGGGAGCCGACAGCCCATGGTGTAGTCATGGGATTGCAATGCACCAACAGGGTGCAGGAATTGTGCCCATAGGAGAGCAGGAGCTGGGTTTGCATTATCTATTTCCCTCAAGCTTTTTTAGCTCTTCGCTGTCCAGGAAGGTGCAAAGGGTATGTCGATGTATTTATTATCCTTGAACAGGCCACACAGAGTGTAATTTTTACTAGTTTACCTGAAGATTGTTTTATTCATGGGCATGGAAGGCTTCACTCCTGCTCCAAAATGAAGGAGTTAGCAAGCAGTAGCAGGGCAGGATCACTGAAATGCAATCACAGTTCTTTTCACAGTGAAAATGACTCGATATTTGAGTGATTCATACATTCAAGTGAAATGAAAATATACACACACAGAATTTCAGTAATTTAACACCAAAATGTCTTCATGAATCCATTCTGAGTGCAAGTGAATGCCAGGATAATTCTTCAGTATCCTGAATGAGCACCTTAAGAGCTGAAATGGACTCTTCTGGTTAATTTATTGCTATCTTTGTTTGAGGAGAAACGTGGCAATTTGCAGATAGAAATGTTTATACAAGAAATGCCACGGGCTTCATTGTTGCTGCCCACCTCTCTACCCACCAACCCTGCCTGGGTTATAATCACCACCTTCAGACAATCCCTGTTGCACACACCAGTTTCATTCACTCAAGTGCACTGATTCAGAGACATTTTTGTTTTCTAGTTCTTTTTGTTTCTTTTTGTCAGAGATTTGATTCAATAGCTATCATAGACATGACACTTTATTCTGAAAGGGCAGTATTTGGTTGGAGTATGTTTATTCTTTGAGCTGAGTGTTTGGTTTGATACACTTGCTGTAAATAAACTCCATTCCCCCTTGTGGTAGAAGGCCACAAGCTCCTGCTTTGGGAAACTGATCCATGCTAAGTGGAACTGTTTCTAGATAAGTATTTCTATGTGGTATTTGCTTCTTAATTCACTCAAATACCTTTGAAAGACTCAGGCTCCCAAAGACTGTATGTACTGGTTGCAGGGAAGAAGATTTAAAGGGAAGAAAGAGGTGAAGAATTATAGGAGCAACTGATTTCACCATTAAAGCTGGAGTGAACTCTGCTTCCAGATGAACCTAAAGAGTGGTATCAGGACAAAAATCTGGTCACAGACAAGGCATCAACAAGCATCATATTTTGGTCTGCACCAACAGCAAACACAAGGGGATGAAGCCAGAGGGCCAGGGAAGAGGCTGATTCCACAGAGCACCCCAACTGGAGGAACAGCACCAAGTGCCACGTGTTTCCCACAGCCGACCCCTCGGCTCCTCCGACCCACCTGCCCTGCTCAGGCAGCTCCTCACCCAGAGCCTGTTGCCATGGTGTGCTGCAGGAGGGGGGTTTAGCTGCATACACAAGACAGCTGACTGGAGCCTCGGGTAGCTGGGAATGACAAGATGCTTCTCTCTCCAGCACTGCAGAGAATACATTCATTTTAATATTCCTAAAACTATTCCATAGGACTGGCTATTCATCTCCCAAAGAAAAGGCACAAAACCCTTCCAACTGCAGCTGCACTGCCAAGTGACAGGCCCTCCATTACACATGGCCACATGCAGCCACAAAAGCAAATTGCTCTGAAGAGCTTCACACCTGGCTGCTCATTCCATCTCCTCAGGCCTGATTTCTGGGAGAGGGAGGGAGCATGTCCTGAGCAGGTCCCCCCAGCCCCTGCAATTCCTCTGCCCTGGACGGCCACACAGCCCCTGCTGCACCACTGCCGACCACAACCACCCCAGGGAGAGCTCAGCACAGCAGCCTGTCTGTTTTCTTAACTAAACCACTGCACTTGGTGTTCCCTGCACAGGTCAGGCCTCCTCCACTCTTTCCTGCCACCCTGTCCCTTGGATAGGAAACAGACAGTGCTTTGCTTAGTGCCAACAGGCCCCAAGGACACACCGCCCCAGCAACAGCTTCCTCATCAGCTTCCAACCAAAAATAATCTTGGGCTCTCTACCTGCCACACGAATGGTTAGAGGTACTTACATAAAACTATTATTGCTCCACTGACAGTCATTCTGACAGAAGGGTTGCTTCAATGTCAGCTGGCAAATGATGTGGCAAGAGCTCCTGCCTAGAAATAATTGCTGTCAATGCTAGAGTTGCCTGGAACTTGTTAGTAGGACCAGGTTGCTGTGGAGGCTGGTCAGCAAAAGGTTCCTTGTAAAAGGCACAGGCTTTGTAATCACCACGAGCCTTGCACAAGCCCTGCAGGGAAGCACAGTGAGGACTGACAGTTAAGGGAGGGTCACACATGTACAGAGCAGCACCACAAATAACTTGTCTGTGCGTTTACAGTAATTTTATTTACAGGTTACCACATGACTCCTGTACTACAGTTTTTATAACACCATTAGCAGTAAAACAAGCCACATCTAAGAAGAGTAGGAGGCAGCAGAGAAAAATGTGCACAGAGAATGCAGAAAAGCTATTTAGTTGCAACTGAAAGTAGGTATTTTTCTACAGACTTTGAAAGCAAGGAGGAATATACACACTGAAGTTCTTCAGCCCTGTTATTTCTATAGCATAAATACAGTGACAATTCAGTGTGACTACTGCACCAGCAGTCAAGTGCAAATGATGGGAGAGAACTGTCTCAGTATCTTGCCCTTTTGAGCACCCAGAAATGAAAACCAAAGCTTCCCTCTGAGGGGAGTCATCCGGGGCTCGTGTCCTTGCAGAGCCAGTAGTGCAGAACCGCTGCTGGGGCAGGAGGGAGCAGAACTAGTGACTAGGGAGTCCCAAGCATTGCAAATTGCCTGCCAGGTCTTATCTGGCCTGGAGTTAAGGAAGTTGGTGAGCAAAACCAGCTGCAGCATTCCACATCTTTTTACAGTGCTGTGCTCTAAGGCACAGCTTAGCAGTATTCCAAAATCAGAGAAAAAAGCCCTTCTGCTCTCTTAAAATCCTTGGCTCTAACGATGCTGGTGTTGAGCCTGGGCCTTGCTCCAGAGGAGGAGCAAATCCGGAGAAACACTCCAGACCTGGATGTATTGTGATGATCAGACTCACCAGAAAATAAGCTCAGTGCAGCATCGGGTGGGGCGGCTTTTCTGCTTCAAAGTAGCAGCTTCCAGAAAGCAAACAAGTGTTACTCAGGACCTGCTCTTCCCCCCAGACATCTTTAATAGCCTGGAGTGACTGTCAGTGCACACGACCCATGCATGTGGCTGCAAAGACAATGAGAATACAGACTGCACAGTAATAATTATTTGCACTACTAACTACACACAGGATATATTTGCTTTTGGTACAATGCCATTTATTGTCACAAGAAGAAAACCAGTGAGTAAGTTGAGCACACATGAATTATGCAGACCTTTGCCATGCTGGAACAAGCGTATTTTACTTACAGAAATGTCACCAAATCAGCTGTAAAAACAGCTTAATACAGTTCTTCCAAATTACCAAACATACCCTCAAAAACAAGTTTATAAATTAAGTTTCGCTACAACAGAATGACTAAGAAATGACCAGTTTTTTTTCCTTAATCCCCACTTTTGTCTGGAGTGCTGCACTTCTGCTGCACAACAGCAAACACAGAATCAGAGCACGGGGTTTTAGTGACAGCAACAACATCCCCTGAAGTGTTTCTGAGGGTGCAAACTGGCCTGTGAGCTTGTGCTTCCTCCACACCTGGGGCATTCCGAGTCAGAAAGCCTGCAAGGGCACACATGTGTACAAAAACTAACAAAAAGCCTTATAAAAACCAGAATACATTAAAATGTTTAAAGTTTTAACTCTTGAGTCTATGATGTCTCAACTACAAGTTAGAATATCTGTGAGTTTTAAGACTTTTGGGAACATACTAAGGTTTTTTAGTCAAAATTTCCTTTTCAGTACTAGCTATTGAACTTCAAGGTGACCTGGGAGAAAGGCTTGACTAAAAAATCTTCCAGCTCTCCTGTGAGATCAGCAGCTCAGAGTCTTCAGCCAAATTCTGAGCACTCAGCATTTTTGCATTTATAGTTGTAAGGCAGAAAAACATCTCAACAAGCCATTTAGACTTCGATGTTAGAACAAAAAGAAACCCAACAAAACCAACCAAACAAAACCCCCTAGAAGGTGCATCTCAAGTCTTTTAGTAACACCCCATTTAAAAGAACTGTATGGCATTCCCTTCCAGCCTTGGGGTGCTGAAACTCAGAGGTGCTGGAGCAGCCACACCTGGGCACGGCCGGGCCGACCCGGGGCCGGAGCGGCTCCGCACCACCCACGCTCCTCCCCAGAGCCGGCGGCTCAGCCAGGCCCAGCTCGGTAAAGCACAACTGTGTCCTCAGCTCAGCTTTACAGAAGGAAGAAAAATAAAAAAGCAAATAAAAGTTGAACCGTGAGACTGTAGGAATCTGCAAGTGTGCAAGGTAAGGAAGAGTAAGAACAAAGGAGCGAAGTCATGGAGTCACTCAGAGCAGGCAAAGTCTCTGGAAAATACCAACATGGAAAATGTAACCCCCCGAGGAAGAGCAGAGCTGATGGACGAGAACTCAGCGAGATCAAAGGTCAGCCCAGTCCAAGCAGCGAGGGACAGGGAAAGGATTTCAGATTTCAGTCAGCAGCTGAGTGCACACAAACTCACAGACTAGGAAGAGAAATGGAAGTATTTTTAACACTATCTTTTTAGATAAGAAAATGCTGCAATACCCTGTTAGGGTATTTCTTGTTCTGTTCAAGGAACTCAGGAGTGGAATACCTTAGGGCTCCACTTTCCAGCCCTCATGTACACACATAAGCACAATGAAAAGCTGGAAGGATCACACATCTCTCTACCATGCTAATTAATTAGATGGAAAGAAGGACATTCAGGAGAAATGGGCTCTGTGGTGTGTGCTGAGAGAAGGATGAGAGGCAACTTTAGGGAAGCAGCGGGAAATTTTCAGTATTCATAAGTTATTTAAAGATTTAATCAAAAAGAGAAGAGCTTGAACCAGGGACTGTTGGACTTCAGGCAAGTTCCCAGCAACAAACCCCAGTGGAACTGGGTTTCAAGGCCCATCTCAGCCAAATGCCTTGTTCTTTCCTGATCCTTTTCTCTATTTTTATATTGCCTTCTCAGAAATCCACACCCAGGTACTCGATCACATGCTGTGCTTCCACAGGAAGAGTCTCAGGAGACATTCCAGCTCTCTCGCTTACCTCTTCTCTGGATGTACATCAGTTTAAGCAACACGATCAATAATCTGTTGCTTGTCATCAGGAAGCTCACAAATCCTATAGAAGGAAGAATTTTTTGAACAACTGGAACTTATTCAGGCTCAGTCTGAACACAAAGAGAAAAGTAAATTGTCAGTAGCAAGATATACTGAAACAACAGGCAGAGCTCTGGGTAACACCTGAAGGAAAGTTGTCAGTGTAAGCTGGAAAGGGGAGGACAGAGGGGTTATGGAACAAGGCTCACACCTGACTCCCAAGAGAGAACAGCGCGAGTAGGGCCTGCTCCTGGCGGGGATGTGGACACTGCCCACCTGTGGCACCTGGCACAGCACCGGGGGTGCTCTGCAAACTCCCCACAGTTGCCTTTGGAACCGCAGCTCAGGCTCCAGAACTCGTCTGAAGCCTGGAGAGTCACGTGTGGTGAAGAGACATCAGAGCAAGAGAACCATCGGCAGACACGGCACTCTGCGATGCGAGGACACGTGCACATCTTCTACACAGCTCAAACGTGGATTTTCAAGCTTGGCCAGTGTTACATGTGGATGCAGTTTGGTAGAAAGAATAACTGAGGATGAAATGTGCTCAACAGAAAAACATCTTTGGTCTGCAGAGAAAGTCCCGGGTCAGAGCTCTGCAAAGCTTGATGCCGTCAGACCTACAGCAGCACCTCCACCAGTAAGCAGGGCTGGTACTCAGCAGTTCCTGGCCAGCCTTCCTGAGCCCTCGAGTGCACACCTGCCCCAGCACAGGCAGCTCAGCGTCCAGAGCACCTGGAACCGCCAGCCCCCGCCCGCCCCACGCTGGCACCCAGCGCTGGCTCCAGCACTCCAGGAGGGCCCACTATGCTGCAGGATTTACAGATGGGGAGGACTGGCCTCCAGTTCTGGTGAAATACAGGAAATCTGTGTGGTATTTCACACTAACCCGACTGAAACAACACAACAACATGAAGTCAATCAGCATCCTGTGAACACCTGCACAGAGCCAAGCTGCAGGGCAGCAGCTTGAAGCACATGCCATGGTGAACACACGTTCTGCCGGGGGAACAGCCACAGCCCACAGAAAGCAGAACACACAGAAACCCATCTATGGCACAAATTAAATTCTGTAACATTCTGGGGATAAAATTCCGTACTCTGCAGTGAGAGGCAAAGAGGGGACACCAAGAGATGCATTCTCAGAGGTGTTACAGAGCTGTCAGCTACAGTTAAGCCTTCTTTAGTTGCAGGTCACATTTTCTGTTTTCATACTAATTAGAGACGTTTCTAGCTGCCATTACCCAGCTACACCTTTTAAGAGTTCAGTTCTTTGGCACAGTCTGATTTTAGGCTAACAAAAGAATTCAAACAGATTAATTGAAAGCCCATGACAGTGATGTAAGATACATGCACTGCTCCAGAAATCCCACATTTCAAACCCTTGGTCTGAGCCGAACATTTTTGTACAGAAATGAAAACATTTGGTTTCTAAGGGTTGCGCAAGCAGCAATTTCCAAGATCTCATGGGAACAAACAGTGCAATATCCATACAAAGAGTGTCAAAAAAGCTGTGAATCACCAGATACGCTGGAACTGATTTGCATCACTGCTCAACAGGTCACAGCACTGTCGATTCCACACCTTCCTGCACCAAAGGTAAGACATTCCTGCCTGTCTATAAAGAAGGTTCACCTGTGGGGTTTTTTTCTGGCTTTCCTAATTTCATTCCAAGCTGGCAGAGTCACACACTGAGTACTCACAAGTCCTGCCTGCAGGCTGCTCCCCTGCAGGGATGGGCAGTGTTGGAAAAGCCAACGGGATCCACACCAGCCTATGGAGCAGCAGCTCAGGGCAAAGCAGAGTCCCAGTCGTTCTAGACATGCACAGAACTATGCTGGTTTGGTAATACAGGGACACAATTTAATGATTTTCTTTGCATTTGTTTTTACAAGATTCAGATGCCAAAAACAAAACAGAACATTAAGTTACCTGATTTAAAAAAGAAAATCACAAACGTTTACAACATCAAAAGAATAAGACGAAATATAAACCTTTGCTACTTACAATTGATCTATACAGATTAACCAAATCACAAATCTGTCACAATATAAATGTTTAATTGTTACAATGAATAAGAACATACAGAAAATGATTTATTTTTTTATAAAATCTTCCTCTGCTTTTTTATTTTAAACTTACCATTAACTAAATTAGCTATGCAGGACTTGTGGGGTACATGACTAAGAAGGCACCAACAGTACAAAGCAAAGACAAAGCAGTTTGAGTATTTGAAGAGTGCTCTACACTGATACAACACGAGAAAAGGCAACAATAGTAAGTAAACCAGCTGCAACCTTTAGAAGTTTGTTCTAGATTTACACATAGTCCAACTTTGACATTTCCGCCGATGTGTCACCTGGTTTGACCACAGCACATGCTACACAAACCACTGTAAGCTCCACTTTACTAATGTGCACTTTTCACTAATTTAGTGTCTTGATTTCAATTGTTAACTAAACCATTTTGAACCACAAATGTATTTAAAACTTAGTAAAAGGATTGTTTGGACTTTTTTGTTTAAACCACTGCATTTACAAAAATATTTCCCCTAAAATCTGGGATTGCTTGAAGACATTGCTGTACAAATATAAAAGTACTATGCAAGGGACCAAATTCCTAAGTACTGGTGTGTATGTATAGACCTATATTTATACCATATCACTGTGCTGTAACAACACAATAAATTTATCAATAACCAAGGACTATATAAACTACACTAACATAAGCAAATATATATTAATAAAGTTTAAATCTATAGTACAGTTGCTCAGCAAACAACTTGGACATGGTATAAATATATTGTAGCATATTACAGTGGGCAGCAACAACAGGTTTTAGTTTCTCTCATTCTGCAAGGAAGGCCCTGCTGCTCCCGGGGCCACAGGGCCGAGGGAGGGGCTGGCAACAGGCAGGACAGCAGAGGCAGACCCTGATGTGCCAGAGCATCCATGAGAGTTTGTGTTTGCATATTTTTCTTCAGCTGTAAGGTTGGAATGTTTGTGACAGTGAGCTGTTCACATTCCTTATTCCCAAAGCATCTCGACCATGACATGTGCACACTGCTTGGGTTAAGAGTTGCTGTTCTCTGCTCTAAGGTATAAAAACTGCATAAAGGAAAAACCCAATGCAAAAGGATGAAATAACTGACCTAACACAGTGTTGTCAGAGGCACCTTCTTTTAAACTATTTTCAGAATCTGACAAAAAAAAAAAATCATGCTTCAGCATGTGACACATCAACAAATTCAACCCAGCAGTGTTTATTCAGTAAAAGATGGATGAACGTGGTTATGGATCCTGATAGATGCCAATTGGATTCAGCAAGAGTAGCTTAGGAAGAAAGCCCAAAAGCACCAGACATTAATTAGGAAAAGCAAACCCTCGGCTTCTCACTCGGAGACGGGATGCAAAGGGAAGTCTGCACCTCTCCAAACATCCAACATGAAAGGAAGGGGAAAAAAAGAATTGAGAAAGAGAAGGGTGAAGTTAAGCTGCCAAAGTTCTTCCTTAATAAATTAGAACTGAGGTGTTACAAACTGATGTCAGTAACAGTCATCTTTCCAACCGTGCCAAAAATGGTTCCTGTCGTAACGAGGATCATACAAGTAGCAGAGATTCTAGAAATATTTCAACTGTTCAAAACTGAGTGAGAAAAGCATTTTGGTAGAGATGTGTAGAAAGGTCCAGAGAAATTTCTACACTGGTATCAACAGTCAAGTGCGTGTTTCTTCCACACAAGTGTTTTAGCATCAGTTCCACACCAGGTCCAATGGCCACTGTGCAGTGTCCTGACAATGCTCCAAATCTGTTCCCCCCAACAGAGATTTTGTACCACAGGAACTTCCTAATAGAAAATGCCCTTTGATGATGAACCCTTGCTTATTAAAAACTAGTTTTGGCAGACTAAAACTACAGGAAACAGAAAATTTTGGACTGGAATCTTGTAAACACCCTTCTCTACACGGAAGTCCAAGTTCATGGCTTTCCACATCTCTCTGAAGAGCAGACGAAATGGCATGAGGAGGCCTGGGGTTAGTAACCAGCCAGCATCCTTATACACTACAGTAGCAACTGAACCTGAATTCCACTCAAAGACATTACCCAAGAGGAAACCAAAAACTAATTCTTAATGTTATGTGAAGATTATACGATTTAAATTTATTTCCAGGAATTACAAGTGCATTTTGTTCATATTAGCAAGCAGTCTCTATACAATCCATTCTTCACTGCTGCCAAAATAAAATGAGAAAAAGACAGCAGAGATATGAAAAGCTAAAAATAGAACTATTTTTCCTAAGTTATTTGTTGAATAGCATTTCAGTTGAACACAACTCAGAGGTAACAATAGATTATTCTTTTTCTCAATCATAGGCATGTGGCACTTAGACAATCATCTTTGCACAGAAAGCTTTAACAGTCATGCGAGGGCACAGTAATTATTTTAAACAAGGCAAATTTCTCACCACAGAGAGCAGTGGGGAAAGAAAAGGAGGCACTGCACTGGAACATAACACCTAGTAAACTCCACATTGTACAATTTCAGTAACAAATACTTGAAAAGATCATTAAAAGGTATACAATTTTAAACGTTATTTAGTGCTAGCTTTGTTTGGTTGTCCTAACTCAGCATTATCAGAACAGTTTGATAGTACTTGACAGCAGAACAGTACTTCATGTCACGAGCTCAGGGAGGCTTGATTACAAATCACCATAGTGTAGGTTGCAAGAAATGAACTTGAGATGCTGACATGCTGCAGGAGCAAAAGTAAACCCAAACTTTCTCATTTGAAGATGCAGGGTTCCTCTCTGCAAGAATTCGGTATGTCAGTGCTCAGATTCAAATGCAAAATCTATCAGTCCTCACTTGAAGCATTTCATTGGGAATGCAGGATGCAGACTGAGTTTATTACCATCACATTTTGGTTTCTTGCTCACCACCAGACCGGGCTGCCCCCCCAGAGAGCAGCACAGGCCACGGGCTCATCGTGCCACTGTGGGCCTTCTACCCTTGCCCCCCAGGGCAGCCACAGAGGCTGCTCACACAAACACCACTGCACGGGATGACCTTGGGGAGCACTTTGCCTCCAACATGACTAAACTGTAAATCATCTCTTTTAGAAAAAGCAGGGAGAAAAAGGTACAACTTTTGTCAGTACGTGGGGAAATGTTTCTCAGATGCATTCGGTGAAGTCGGGTTCCCACTGGCTCTCCCACGGTACAGGACCCCTGTATGTACAGCACAGGACACCCAAACAAGTGCATAAGCAAGATTAACATCAGCATGACTTATGCTGCCATCCAGAGCACAGGGTACACACTCTGCTGGATGCCACCCAACCACTTCTACTCAAAAAGGACGTGCAAAAGAAATCTGGGATGTCACTGACTTAAAGTGCCCTGAATAGTAGCTTTTTAAAACAAAATGCCAGCGACTTCAGCAAAGTCAGAAAAACATAGTTCATGGTGTAAACGTCCTGGAGGTCAATGAATTATCTTCTTGGATGCTGATCCAGGAGTGAAAGGAACCACTGCATCTTTCAAAGCAGAAAGCAAGCAGTTAAACCACGGGCAGCAGTAGGTGCAGGAACAGCACAGTACTGCAACAGGGCAACACGGGCATTACATGGGAGTGTCAATTACAATTCTTCAGCCTGAAAAGATTCATTGAAAGCATGAAAAGCCGAAACTACCAGGAACCCTCCTGAATGGCTCAAAGGAGTTAGTGGATAAGCTGAGAGAGGCCACAAGACATGACCAACAATAAAGAACTGGGAAGAGGAACAGCAACGTTTGAGCACGCCCAGTCCTTTAAGTCCTTGTCCTACAAAAGAGAGCAGAGACAGATTTCAGTGAAGAAACTTCAACATCGCCTTTTAAAACAAGCACTTTGCTATTTCTGTGCTCTGTGCACAGTGTGTGTGCCACGAGTCAGACAGCAGGACCAATATCAGCTAAAATATAAGTCAGAGACAGTCGATATCAAGGCACTCCATTTTAAACTAAAACTTTAAATCTCAAAAGTTTAGGAAGATTAAACATAACTAATCAGTGAAGGACATAATTTGCTTGTCTGAACTAAAAATCTGTTATTTGCACATTGCTTCTCAGTTCCAAAAACTACAGCCCAGAGGGACATTTTGAACCTGGAGAAACAGCCCTGAGAGAAGAGCTGGTAAAGGCTGGAGGGAGTGTGGGGGTCAGGAATGCCCAGGAGACTCACTGTCCATTTTAGGCCAGCTCCGGGGCACTGCCCCTCAACAGGATGTCAAGCAGTGCCATGTAAACTGCTGTGCTGTGGCATAGCTGGCAATCCTAACCACAAATGACTTGGACAGATTACCAGTATATCCTGGTCAAGCTAAGTACAATATTGCAATTTCAGTTCTGTGTTGGCCAAATCAACCCTTCGCAGTGGCATTTGAAGGTAACGTTTTCACTGAACCAGAAACTTCCACTCACACCGGATCACTGGTATCTTTATCCCTAATCCCTTTATCCCTTAATCCCCAAAACAGCCCAGGTAAGTATGGTCTGTGCAAAGAGGCAAGCGGCAGAGATCACCCACTGTGATGTCCCTCCCCTGACACTGCAGCCTGTCAGCAGCAGGTTCCACCTTGCTCCTCAAAGCCTGGGTGCTTTCCTTCCCCGCTGTGCCCATGCACAGCTTGTGCTCCTGTACAGAACCAGCTTTAGGAACCGTGGGCAGGAAATGACCTGCAGCCATGGCACTGTGTCCCAGCTCTGCTCCTGCTGGCGATGCCGCACTGTGAGGAGCCGGCTGCGTGGCCCTCGATTTCCCTACGGTGTCATCACTGCAATGGTTTCAATGTCAGCTTGCAAGTTTAAATCAACAACAAGCTGTATTTGTAAATACTGAAATTATTTCATTTGTGAGCTTCTGTCCATCTGAATATTCAAGCCAGCAGCAACAGCAGTTACCCTGTTTAAGTAAAAACTGTATTTTCAAAAGTTTCCTCCACTTTCTTTCCTCTGAATTCATCCTTAAATAAAATCCTGGGGGTATGTGCAGTGAGAAACTGAAACTTTTAGTGCAGAAGAATCCCAGCTTAAAGCAAAGCCAGGAGGCTCCTGCACACTGCCAGGAGTGCTGGGGATTTCTAGCAGTGAGGAAGTTCCCTGGCTCAGAACTTCACCTTCCTGCTGAACTGCCCAGACAAACGGGTGCCTGTGGAGCGCTGCTGGAGGGAGCCCAGAGAGCAAACCCCAGGGATCCCAGAACAGCCCCCCAGCTTTGGTTTGCTTTTCCTTTCCAGTCATAAAACTTTGGTACTTTAACCATCACTACCACAGAAGTTTCACAAGTATTACACAGATTATTCAAGTCAGTATTTGACCAATTTTGTACAAAACTCCTGAGACCTGCAAGCCTTGTGTACAGGAAGAGCAGTGAAATTCAGTGATTCAAAGAAAAGGCAGTCAGTGAACATTAGTACATCACATTTTAAATTAAAATTTTAGATCTTCAAAATATTAGGAAGATAAATCATAACTAATTTATGAATATTTAGATGCCTATTCTTACTCACTCACACTACTTCAGAGTTACTTAAAACTGAAGATAATTCATTCTGAAGATTTGTGTTTGATTTTTCCTTTAAAATAATTTAATTGATATCTCCTTTGTGCATTACATCTGGGAGGAGGGTTTTTTTAAAAGCATTTGGAGCCACATGACAAAATAATCTGTAATATATGAAGATCACTGTCCCTTAAAATGTTTTTGAGTAGAATCTGCATTTCAAAGCATTGCCATTGCTGTCATTCCAAGCAGCGCTACTGAAATGTCATTCTTACTCCTTGAAGTAACCTACAAACTGGGTAAACTTCTGGGACAACTGCCTGGATTCCCTGCAGGCACTTCAGTGCTGTGGGCAAAGAGCACCAGAACAGGACTGAGGTCAGGTCCTGGGCCCTGGAAAAGGCAATCCCACATTTCACCAAGGGCAACAAAGTCCCCACTTGCTCCCCTGCCCAAGCAGTTCCCAAGGGCCGTGACGTTACCTGCACACAGTTTAAGATCGGTATCCCGGCTGGAATCGAGCAGTTTCCTCAAAAATCAGTTCTTTCAGCTTTTCCTTGGGCAAGTCATCCAACTCCATATCAAACTTGAAGGGTGCTTCAGCTACAGGCTTGATAATACAAAGAATTGTTATTAGTTTCATACTGATCTTCTGCTGAATTTCATGTAGTCTTTCTACAGATAGGAAAAAAATCTGAAAATGCCCTTCACAAACATACCTAACACTGCAAGGCAGAACTCCTTCTATTAGTCCTGTGGTGCTTCATGTATTAGTGTAGCAAATTTTAAATCAAACTGCAGTAGGTGGCTAGTCAAATCTAAACCACAAGTTAAAGTATTTGTTACAGGCTCCTAACCCAGTATCTGCCTGAAGGAAAATTACCTTGAACATTTGTATTTCCTGCAATAAGCATCTTTGTCCCTTAAGGGAAAACGAGCTTGTTTCCTCCTCCCTTCTTTGCCAAAAGTATCCAGAAATCTTCTCAGAATTGAACACTAAACTACAGCAAGTTCTGATTCATGCTTTTTACAGCACAATCCACTGGCAAACTCAGTCATTCTCCTCCTCTCCCTCAGCCACGAAACAAGGCCACATGAGCTGAGAATCTCCAGTTTCTGGGGAGGACACCTGAGCATCTATTTATTGTGTGCCATCCCCAAAATGTTGTACTAAAGCAAAAAACCAAAACTGATGGAATTCCTTCTTCAACTGCACCAGAGCAGCAGAAATACCACTCTTAAACTAAAGTAGAAAATACCCTGCTGCATCATTTAGTCAGTGTTGACATTTGAGCGGTGTCTTTACCTCGTCGCTTGGATCATAATACTGCTCCAGGTACGGATGGGCCAACGCTTGCTCCACTTCAATCCGCTTATGAGGATTAAAGGTCAACATTTTATCCAACAAATCAAGTGCTAAGAGGAAACAAAGTGAGCAAGAGTTTAATACACGCTCCTCAGAAGGGTTCCAAACACTGACCTGCACAGAGAACACACAGCCCCGAGCTCTGTGCCGGGGCCACCGTTCATCCGCAGCTCCCTGGCTGGAACAGCAGCGACAGCGGCAGCAGAGGGTGCCCCGAACCTGGGCAGGGCACCTCTGCCTGCCCAGCCATCCCCATGCCTGGGCTACAGCTGCCTGTGGCAGGACCTGCTCGGAGGGGAGGTCACCCTTGCACAGCCCTTCAGCCTCAGAATGGATGTCAAAGGGAGAAATGCAGAGCCCTGTTGGAACAACCTGATTTTAACTATGGCAGAAATTAAAAAGATGAGACTTTTCCTTCTCACAAAAAAATGCTTTGGGTTTTTGTGCCAAAATCCAAACCAAGCCAGAGCTTTTCTGAATTAAATAATTTGAATATGTTCTTATCATTAAAAGAAAACTTGGCTGTTTATGGATGGAAACATCATCCAGAGTCTTCTGGAGTTCTGGATCATCACAGTGAATGACTCCAGCACAATCGGCAGCCCAGAAGATTCTCTCCAGAGAAGATGCAAATAGATTTATATTCATGAGATTCAGGCAAAATCTGCTGAAGACAATTTGTAAAGAATCCATAGAGGACCTGAAGGTCCAGTAAGACAGAGAGGTCTGATGAAGCTCTGGACAAAAGTCAGTACTACTGCAGTTGTTCAGCTACTTTGACTGTAACACATTTCCCTTTTCCAAGGAAAGAAAACAGAATGACTGTAGGAGCATGAGGGCCAAAGGTATCCGCAGTACCCTTAATTCCATCCCATCTCTCCTCAGCACATCACTCATGAACCAGAGCAGAGGTTCCCTGCTGCAGCACAGCAGCTGCGCCCCAGGACACAGAGCTTGACTCCCCACTGCATCCAGCGGCAGCTCCCAGAGCTCCCAGTGCAGCACAGCCCACGCGTGGAGCGTGCCCAGCGCTGCAGCTCGCCCTGTGCCAGGCACACCGTGCAGGGCTCTGCTCTGAGGGACTGAGGAGCAGCTCTGGGAGGGGCTGCCCTGTCAGAGCTGCTCCGAGCACGGCCACGAGAAGGTGCTGCGCAAGTCAGCAAACGGCACATTCCCTCTCAGCTCAGGCACCAGCATTTGCCATCTGAGCTGTCAAAGCCCACGGTAACAATTCTCACACTGATGAGCACTGCTATAAAAGCAGAATAAATCACTGCTGTTTCTCTCAATGACAAGGATAATCAGCTTGGCACAGTTCCATCTGCAGAAATCAGCTCTTACGTGGTACTTCAGTACCTGATCATACCCACTGAGAGTGAATTTATCGTATCAGTCAAAAAAAAGTCACTTATGGATGTGTCAGAGGAGGCAAAGGAGCACTGTAGTGGGACACAAGCACCCTTAAACTGCATGAAGTAGAGTTTAAAAGGCAAATTAATTGGTATCTAGCAAAACAAGATCAAATTTACCCTTTACTAAAGCCTTGTTAAGGCTTTTATAACTTCCCTGCTTTTATAACTTTTGCTCCACTTATAAGTGAATTTTTGAATGCATTGAATTTTAATCTTTTCCAGTGCCTACAGACCCTCTTTGCCTGACGTGACCCTGTCTGACCCAGAACTGACCCAGTCTGCACAAACCCTACCCAGGGCAGAAAGAAGCTGCTGCCTCCCATCTGATGTCAGAAACAAAGCCCAGGACTTTGGTGCTGAAGCCAAAATCCAACTCTGATGTTCAGTACTGGAACATGTTCCTGCTTCCAAAGTCAGGGACAGGGCTTGGATCAAACTGCAACTTGTAACCTCAGGGCTGCTAAAAATTTAAATTGAAAAAGATAAGCCAGTTTCACTGGTTTGTGATTTTATATTAGATTTATGGTGCTGTTTTAAAGGGCCTGTGTGCTCCATTTCCAGTACAAAGGAGGAGAAATTCTTGGGGTGGTTTTAAAAACTCCCACCCTGCCATTCCTTCGGTACAATGTAATAGAGCACAGAATACCTTTGGGGTCAGCGTTTGGAAACAGCCTGTTCCAGGGTACTTTGTTTTTGTGTGGTAGGGAAAGCAAGTAGTTTCTGGCCTTTAAATTTATTATACAATTCAAATCTTCTTGGGAAGGGGATCCAAGTATACCTGCAAAAGATGAACACAAACAATAGTGCATTCTGTGACAACACATTCGTACAGTTGTGTCATGGCTGCTAAAGCTCAGTATTAAAACTGCTGGGAAGAAGAATTCAGACCAAATGTTTTGAGACCACAGAACAGAAGCTTTTTAGAAACCTTTACTAAAACATTTTTAAATAAACAAATCCATTTCAGTTTTCTAATGATCAGTAACCTGTTAAAAAGATCCAAGCAAGTGGTTTATGTACACAAATTTTTAAAAATCTGATCTGGACCTAATAACACATAAGCTTTTAAATCTCTCTTTTTAAAAAATTTTATTTTAAAACCATCTCTGCTGATGTAGTAAATAAATTGGTGTTTCTCTAGTTGTCCCCAAGCCAATGATGAGCTGCAGAAAACCCACAGCAGTAGCTGATACCCCTCCAAATCCACACCTCACACACCGACCCTCAGGAGAAAGACCAGCCCAGCTGGGAGAAACGGCGGAGAGAGACGGATGGAGGTGGAAACGCTGCTTGTCCATGAGGCTTACCAAGGATATGGTTAAGTTGGTCAAGGTAGTGTTTTCCTGGAAAGATAGGCCTGTTGGAGAGCATCTCTGCCAGAATGCAGCCCACTGACCAGATGTCAATGGACTTGGTGTAACCCTGCAGGGGAAGCAGGAACACATTTCTGTCAAACTTCGGCATAATTGCAGCAACACGGAACGTTAGTGAATTGTGAGAGTGCACACAAACAATCTTATTCTTTTTTTATATGTCATTGTTATTCATGCTGTTTGTTTTTTCTGTACAGAATGAAATAATTAAGAATCATATATCAAAGCACTACTTTGAAGGGGTAGCAAGAACTGAAGTGTCCAAGACTTGCTTTTCCGAAAGGATTCTCTAAGTTAAGCTGAGTCTGTTTCCAACTTCAAATTTTTGAGACTCTCTAATTTTATAGTCATTTCACACTAACAGATTTTGGAGACCAGGGATGCTTAACTCCACAGCCCCTGACAGTACTCCAGACACGTGTGGAGCCCTGGAGAGGGCAGATTTGCTAAAAGCACCTCAGACACACCAGTGCCTCAACAATCCAAACCCAGCCAAAGCTGT
This sequence comes from Gymnopithys bicolor, assembly GCA_035041215.1. Lineage (NCBI taxonomy): Eukaryota > Metazoa > Chordata > Aves > Passeriformes > Thamnophilidae > Gymnopithys > Gymnopithys bicolor. The sequence continues at coordinate 6,198,007 of JAWWLY010000036.1, read as the reverse complement.
AAGTCCTGCAGGAACAAGAGAGTCTTCCCAGAGCATCCAGTACAGCCCCAGGTGTCACCCATCACCCACAGCACACAGGGCTTAAAATGGCCACTGAGCACATAAACCCCAAAGGAATGATTTAATGGAGCCTGTGGGAATGCAGTTCAGACTGACACACAACAAAGATCACGTGCCTTCCTTCAGAATCAGGTTCACCCTCATCATACATTCTGAACCCCAGTTCAGATGCCAAGACAACACCAAGGCAGCATGGCATGCTCCTCCCCACCCCTGCCGCCCTGCCCAGCAGCGCTGCCAAGGAACTGGAGATGTGATTATCAGTTGTAGTATCCAGTAATTGACTCTGGAATCACAAACTTAGTGCAGGCCAGAAGCTGCCCTGCAAATCCATTACCACTTTCCCTGAAGACTGTGCCTGCACTCTGAGCCCAAAGACACGGGGTGGGAAGCACAGCCTGTGCTCACAGGACTGCCCAGCACGGGAGCCCCCAGCAGCCCCCGGGGCGCTCACCTTGGAGTTGAGCATGATCTCAGGAGCCCGGTACCAGCGCGTGGCCACGTACTCTGTCAGGAATCCCGTGTGGTCATGGTCAGGGTCTGCAACACGAGCCAGGCCAAAGTCACAAATCTGGGTTAAAGAAATAAACAAGAAAAAGGCACGTTAGAAATACATCCTCCAGTGTCAGAACATCTGTAATTCATCATTCCCCAACCAACGATGGAACAGCTACAAATACACTGATGGCAATCTGTGTTGTTAGAAAAAATCAGTGCACAAAGGTTAAGAAGAATGTTCTGGATCAATTGCAAAGAGTATCCAATCACCATTCAGGGCTTACTGATCAGCACCTCTGCCAGACAGCTGGCAAGATACACTGCTCCAAACTCTTGGAAATCCACCAGAAAACAAAAAGAGAGCAATTAAGACTTCCAGAAAACCAAAGTAGCAGCCAACACATTTGTAACAAAGTTCAACACTCATTCTTACAAAACCTGCCATCATAACAGCATCTTTGCACAGCAAACAGCCCAACCAATGAAGAGACAGAATGGAGAGACTACACGTTGTTGGAGGAAGCAGGAGCTTAATGGACAAAAAAAATCCCCCCAAAACTAAACAAAAGCAAGAAAATATTTCTCAATTACTGTATCAGGTAAAAAGTTTCATCTAACCATGAAAAGAAAAATGAACTCTGATTTAGACTAGTGAGCTCAGCAAAAAGGAAAAGGTGTTCTCAGCAACTCTGGTAAGGAGGCCCCATGGCCTTCAGAGCTATGTCATGTCCCCTCTGTCCAGAGAGAAATTAAGGAAACTGAAAATGTGGAGACAGACAGTGCTCTAGAGCAGAGCAGCCGTTCCTCTCCTACCTGCCCAAAGGGCAATGGCAAGGCTGTTGAGTGGCACACGAGACTTGTTCCTACAGCTCTGCTACCCCCCAACAACACCAGCTCGTGGTCTCCACACAAAGCCTATTTGCATGAAAGAACATGAACCCTCAGGAAAACCAGGCATGAGTGGCAAACAGTTGGGAGGCTCCTCTCCTGTGTGTGTTTTATAGTATTTACTCTGTTATAGTTAACTGGGAGACTGATTATATTCAAAATGTGAAGTCAATACTTCAGACATGGATAATCCTACCACAGCCACAGAAACCTCACTGTGCATCCTGGCAGCTACTCCTTCATTTCCCTGGAGGGACAACCTGCCCGTGAGACAACTGACAGATCAGTGAGGGAACAAGTGATTCAGCTGACTGAAAGCTACATAGGAAAGAGAAGATTCAGCAGCTGCCTGTCAAACACAGGGTCTGAGGAAAAGGCAGTGACGAGTGTCACAAGCCAGGCTGCACAGCAAGGCTTTAGCTACATACCAAAAACCAAACCCAACCCCCTGAGTCCTCAGACAACAGACCCCAAAAAACCCTTTTGAACACGTCAAGGTTTTCCCAGGCTACAGGACCAGAGCAGCTGCCTCGAGTGCAATTAGCAGCTCACATAAAGAGACTCAGTACAAATAATCAGAAGAGTCTCCTCTAAAGACAGAAGCAAAGAAACTCCAGAGGACAGCTTAGAGCTTTCAGAAAATAATTATGCAGGCAGGCAAAACTGTTGTAATCTCTCCCTCCAAATCTCAGAAAAAAGCGAGATAAGACCACAGGCAAGGAGACTGGTGCAGAATTTTAGTATTACACATAAGTAAAGTGCTGGGGTTTGTTACTATTAAAACAAAAGAAGAAAGGCATTCTCTGGTCCACAGTGAGGAGCAGGAACTGAATTACAGAAGGTGTCTGTGAATCTCTCAAGTTGAAAAATGCACCTGGGATGGAAAGGAAGAACAATGGCAAAGAGACCTCATTAAAATGACAGAAAGCCCTTGCTGACTGGAGCAGAAACAGGTTAAGCAGAAAAGAAGAAACACCATGAGTGAGAAAGGCTGCAAGGCTGAAGATGCAAGGAGGAGGGTTTGGGCTGCAGAGCTGACAGAAGTGCTGCAGTAGGGCAGCTGGAGGGGCCAGAGCTGTGCCTGCAGTGCCAGGGCAGGGACAGGGGCAGCTGGAGGGGCCAGAGCGGTGCCTGCAGTGCCAGGGCAGCGACAGGGGCAGGGCCAGGGGCAGCTGGAGAGGCCAGAGCGGTGCCTGCAGTGCCAGGGCAGGGACAGGGGCAGCTGGAGGGGCCAGAGCGGTGCCTGCAGTGCCAGGGCAGCGACAGGGGCAGGGCCAGGGGCAGCTGGAGATGCAGAGCTGTGCCTGCAGTGCCAGGGCAGCGACAGGGGCAGCGACAGGGGCAGCTGGAGAGGCCAGAGCTGTGCCTGCAGTGCCAGGGCAGCGACAGGGGCAGGGCCAGGGGCAGCTGGAGAGGCCAGAGCTCTGCCCTGCTCTGCAGTGCCAAATGTGAACTCTGAACAAAGCAGCTGCTGGGGGGAATTGTGAGGCCACTGTGCCCATACAGAGAAGAATGGGTAGCTGCCAAAGCATAACAAAAGTTGATTTCTAGGATTGTCAATCAGAATTTAAAAAAAAAAAGAAAGAATATGAGAGCAACATAATGACAGGCAAACGCTCTTGGCATTTTGACTAAGTCATAGCAGAGAATAACAAAGTGCATAATGAGAGCCCCAGGTATGTCAGTCAGTGCCGTGTGCCTTGGAGAGAGAACAGATGCTGCTGAGGGAGAAGAAATTACATCTCTGCTAAATAAATAAATAAATGAATGAATAAGCTGTCAGCATCCTATTTATATATTAAGCTTCCACTTTTCAACAACCATGTTCTTGCAATCAGTATCAGGGGTGGTTGGGGCTTTTTAAACAGACATGGCTTAAAATTGGATGAAGCAGATGGGAAGGTTTAGGAGGATCATGTACATATGACCATTTACTAAGCAAATGAAATGACACCCAACAGCACTACCAAAATACCAAAATATCTGCACTTGCATTGTTGAGCAGCCTGTGCCTGTATTTGTATAAAAGGAAACAGAGAGGCCCCCGTTAGGTTTAGCTGTTACAGATAAGGTGGTAGTTGAAACAGTTGCATCTCCAGAGTAATTGGGGAAATCCTGAAACGAACAATCACATGCAGTTTTCCTTAAAAAAAACCCCTCTCCCATCACCTTCCTTTCAAGCCTGTTGCAATTCTTAGTTGTTCAATACTTGGGAGTTTTCACTACACAGACAGAAAAGCACAACTTACAATGTTGCAATGACGTGTTTGTGTTTTAACCAAGGCAAAGCCTTGGACTCAGCTGGAGTAACTCGAACACTGAAGACGCTGCTACTTACGAGGTGGGAATCTGTTTAAAATAACTTTGACCTCATTTTCTGAAATATTAATGCCACTTGCCCAGGAAAATTCCTTGGCCATGGAGTTTCTATGTAACTCACTTCATTTACTGAACTACAAACCAGCTCAAATTGTTGGATGCAGAGAATCATGAAATCATGTGAAAATACTTCTAAAAATGTTGGCTACTATTTAGAGTATCTTCCAGCCTGTCAGTGGCACGTCAGTACACATTAATCTCACCCATGGGAAAGGTGCCAGGCTGCAAAAGAGAACACCAGTATTTTCATTACACAGGACTCTCACCAGAGAGAGATTCCAAGACAGCAGTTTTCAAGGAACTCATATCTAACCTTTCACTGTAAATATGTAACCAGAGACAGTACTTAAGTCAAATTATGTACTTTCACCAGCTTTCAGTCACCATGTGATAAGTTCTCTTTAAGGTCTCAGACATTTAAGTCTGTAGCTTCACCCACAGAAACAGCAACAGCTTCAGGTTCTGCACTCCTGCCCGGAGCCTTTCAGCTGCTCAGGACAAGCCACAGAGTTCACAGACACATTGGGTCAATAGAGACTCATCTGTGTTTTCCTGGAAATGAAATCCATAATCCAGAGCTCAAGATCATGTTTAAGGGAGAAGACAGAAGGAGCTCTTGTTACAACCTGTAGAACTCTGAGCTCCAGAAGAGCAACAGCTCTCTCATAACACCATTAGAGAAAGCAGCTCCCAGCCATACCACTCGAGATGAGCAAACTTTGTTTTCCTTCTTCCAGAAGTGTGATTTTGTTTCACCGTTTTATGTACAATCCCAACCTTGTATGTGTGCCCTGTACAGAGCTGACACACAGACTTGCACAACACCCCAAAAGGAACAGGTCAGCACAAGTTCAGTGTTCAGCAGACGAGGCCCAACATGTACAGGTTTTGTCTCCAATTCTGCTGTTCAGACTTTAGATGTGGTATTTGTACAGCACCAGAGTTCCCTTTAGGTTATGAAAAAGCAAATGCTCTGTCATACAGACTCCTGTACCTGCACCAGGGAGCACATATTGCAGGGGCAGACTGCTGGAAGTCTGACAAATTGTAACAGAACACACTAAGGTCATGTTGTATTATTTTGCTGTACATTGAGCTCACCTTCTTTTTCACGACCAACTTATTTGTGCTATAAAATTGCCTTTTATTATTTTATTGCCTTACCTTACACATAACACAGAGCTACACCCAAACTGTTCTTTGCTGCCTCTATCACACAGTTGTTGTAGATTTAACTCCCTTTCTTTCACGGAGGGGTTAATGTCTCTGAAGGGATCTGATGCAGTAACAGCTGCTGCAATCCCACAGCAGGAGTCAGAGGGGACCAGCCCAGCAAGAGCTGACAAGCAGCAGTGGGAATGCAAAGCAAACCAATCACGTAGCCAGGATTCAGAATGGACCAGCACACGCTCAACAAGGACTTCTGGAACTGTGACAAACCTGGACAGCCAGCAGCTGGCTCACCCTTTGAGGAGCGTATTTTTCCTTTGCTTGAGGTTTGTTTATTGAGAAAGTTAAGAGCTACACTAAAAAATAGAGGGTATTCAGGAGCAGCACAGTGTGCAACAAACACAGTTGTACCACGTCAGATCAGGTCCTGTGAACTCCATAATCTCAGTCAGTGGCAGCAGCAGGTACACGAGGGACAGAGCAAGAGGGAACACACTGCAAGGCCTCTCTCGCCTTCCATGGACTCGCCACCACGAGACTCTGATAACCCACAGGCAGCACTCAAGAGCTGGTTTTTCCTGCAAACTTACCCGTGTTTTCTGCAGGCTGAGTATCTCCAGTGCTCTGTAATACCAAATTCCACGCTTAACGATGCTCCAAGTGAACAGCACCTGCTCCTTCCATCACCCCCAGCCTTTTCCACAGGCAAGGACAGTGAACAACTGCTCTCTATCCAGCCTCCCTGTGCCACTAACAATGTTATCAAATTCTATTCTATTCTCTCTTTCCCTCCTCTTCCAGCAGAGGAGATCTGGGCTAAACAGCTCTTCCTGGTATGGAGAGCAGTACCTTGAAATCCTGGTCTCCTCATTTTCAGAGACATCATAGGGAGAAATGTGGTAACTGATCACACCACACTGAAGACTCAAAACCAACTGAAAGGTACAGAATGGCATGTTTTCTGTTTTATTCTCTATTTTCTGTTCTAATTCTTCACACTTGGTTTGCTTTACTGAATGCCACTAAGCATTGAGCTGACATTTTCCAAGAGTCATAACAGCTCTCAGCTCATCCTTCTGGAGTATTAACGAGTACAGAGCCTGCCACTGGAAATGCAAATGGGGAACGTTCTCTCTCCAAGTAATTGCTGTGCATTTAATCAGCACTGAGTATCACTTGCCACTTTAGTTATCCACTAAACATGAACAATGAAACATTAGCAGTGTAAACAGAGAAACCAACACTTGAAATATACACAGTTCTGAGTTTACTTTTGAGGTAAACATGACTCTGCTTCAGATCAGTATTTTCATCCAGCTTTCAGAGGGGCTGTTTCCAAGTCAGCCTCCAGATGGAAACAGTGACGCACTCACTACAGCAGCCTGACAGAGACCCTCAGTCACTCCAATCTCGGTAATTACTTTATCAAACCCAACAGTGTTTTGGCAATCTTTCAAGGATAAAAAGCACATTAATCCCCAGTAAAAAACCCACATCCATGATTATAGCAGGTAGTTTATGGAGACCATGGCAGGAGAACTTGTAAGACATCTCGACTCACCTTGAGATCACACGTGGTGTTGAGCAGCAGATTGGAAGGTTTGAGGTCACGATGAAGCACATTGGCTGAATGGATGTATTTTAACCCTCTCAGAATCTGGTAAAGGAAATAACAAATGTGGTCGTTGCTGAGGTGTTGGGTCTTCAAGAGCTTGTAAAGATCTGTCTCCATAAGATCTTGCACGATGTATCTGTGAGGCATTAGATGTAAGGCAGCAAAAGAAACGTGGTGTCATGTTAGATACCAACACACAGCACCCAGTGCCACTTCCAGAACCATTTTTCTATTATTTGTCTGTTTCCTGATAATTATGAAACAAACTTCTTGCTTCAAAAGTTTGGAATCCAACCAATCCTGTTACATGATGCAGCCCTTTACAGAATTAAGAGGCACCAGCATGTGGTCCTCTCAAATTAATCATCATAAACCTCTATTTCTTTATAGTAGCACAGTGTTTGATTTTTATTGGAATTTTAATTTCATCTGGTTTCTATCCTGCTTGCCAAGAAACCAAGACTGGTTTTTAGGCTAACGAGTAACAAGCTTCTGAGACACACACTTGCAGTGGCATAAAAACATGAAAGGTGAAAGATCTGACCATTTCTTATCAGTTTTCTCTGCCATCTCCCCACTTCAAGAATTCAGCTGCTCTTCTCTACTACATTTATTTATGCTATGTTGAACACAGCAGTCCATCTCTTATCAAAATTAAATCCCAGTATTTTCAGTCAGACATTTTTCTCTGAGATTGCAATGGACATTAAAAAAGAGAATTTTTCTTTCTGCTTTGACAGCAATGAGTTAAGTCAAATTTTCTTCCCCCGTAATTCAATTTGGCTGCACAACCCTCAGGGTGTAGTTCCATGATCACTTTTCACTGAAATAGGATTTTGTGAAAACCACTACAGTGACTCCAGCTGGGCATTCCCATCTCCTCTGGCTATTCCCACTGGATCACTCAATCAGGACACCTTTCTGCAGGCACCATGCACTTGTACCAGTCAAAATGGCCACAGAAGTGACACGCCAGAACCCCAGGTAAGGCTGAACTCAAACAACACACAGAGAGTGTGAAGTGCAAACACTTGACCTGGATTCAGTCCAGACTCTGCCCACACTCCCCTGGGGCTTGTAGTGGGCAGGAACCTGCAGAGACCCACAAACCCAGCAGGGACAAGGGCCCACAGGTGGGGGAAGTTCAGCTGGGTGAGGAAAGCAGGCCCTGCATCCAGGCACAGCCTCCTGAGTGCCACACAGGGCAGGCCCTGCATCCAGGCACAGCCTCCTGAGAGACACACAGGGCAGGTCTTGTACCCAGGCACAGCCTCCTGAGAGACACACAGGGCAGGTCTTGTACCCAGGCACAGCCTCCTGAGTGCCACACAGGGCAGGCCCTGCATCCAGGCACAGCCTCCTGAGAGACACACAGGGCAG